>JACXVL010000310.1:12713-62647 GCA_014898675.1 Athelia sp. TMB
TTCGACCCACGATACTCCCACGTCTCTGGAGCGCTCTGCGATGGCATGGATCCTCGGAATATTCTCGAGGCGCAAGTTCGCGAGCAAGTAGCGAGAAACAGGGCTTCTTTCTGGGATAATTTGACAGATGAAGACTCTACTATGCCACAAAATTTTCTAGACTTGGAGCCTCTCTCCCGATTACCGCTTCCTCACCTTCGAAAACGCAAGTCTTTTGCTAGTCGTCTTATATCTGGTATATCAGCCACTGCAACCACTCAGAAAGACCGTATCAAAAGGAAGATACGAAGGCGTACCCAGGCTATCAGTCCCTCGGTCTCCACATCATCTCAGGAAACATCTTCGAGCTGGGACGTGCCTCTGCCTTCTGGGATCGTGCAGAGTGGAAACGGAATAGGCTTCGTACACAACTCAGGGCATATTGCCTTACCCAAGGATTCTATCTCAATAGCTCAGCGCTCGTGCCTAGGATTTTCTTTGAGAAGCTTTTCCAAGAAGTCTATCTTGTCTATGAAACAACAACCATACAGTAGAGAAACCCACTCGCCCGACCATGAAACAACCGACGAGCAACTGGAAATGCAGGCTGTCATGAGGGAAATCTATGGGAGCAGATGGAGCTTGGAAATGACAGCCATTGGACTGGCGCAACCATTCGACACATCCAGTTGCACACCATCATCTCCAACTTTGAACACACCCTGGCTCACTCCAGAAATGCCAGAATTTCTCAACGTCAAAGAGGCGGTTGCTGGCGACCCCGACGCAACTCTCAGACTGGTGGCATCTCCGTTGATCCCATCGCCACATTGTTAATCGTCATACTATACGACAGCGACTACTATTACTATAGACCACTATTGCCTGATCTTATTATTTCTTTCGCTGATGTAATGTCATTGTTTCTCTCATATCGAAAATGCCAAATATCGTCAAATTATGCACACCGTAGGTACACTGAGCATAATCAGTGAAGAAACATCTATACCCGTAGTGGAATGGTCCAAAAATGTAAAATCTGGATTAGATCAACAAGACATACTCAAGCTGCATGCACGCCCTCTTCACTTTCCTCTCCCGAGCCACTTCCTCGACCATCTCTCTCGTCACCATGATGACCTCTTCGATCTCCACTTCCTCTACTACCTTTCTCCTTCCAAACGCGTTGCTTGTCTCAACCTGAGCGTGTGGGTTGATGTTCCCCTTGTAACGTTTCACTAACAGCCCGCACTCATTCATTGCGAATGCGGCATCTTCGACGCGTAGGTTGGTCGCACGTGCTATGTCGACCAGCGTGCACCTCGCGACGACGTGTGCTGTGGCGGACCCATCGGGGTTAGGCGTAGTTTCGATAGAGCGTAAGTTCGTACTTAGTTCGCCTGAAGAGAAATGAATCAGGGTCAATTAAGAGAATATAACCAGGGAGCAGACGCACCAGTCATGATATCCATAGGGACGACCGCCTCGGCAGGATCCAAGACCTCTCCATCGAAACCCTTCGTACTCTTTTTTCTCTTGATTTTTATCACACCGTCTTTATCTTTATCTTTATCCTTATCGTCGGACGTGGAATTGGAGCTGGATCGGGGGAGAGAAATGGAAGAAAGGTCTGGCATCGTGCTGCGCGAGATGAGCGCGGTGTTTTCAGGCGGGATTACGGAGAGAAGACGTCTATGTTGTTCAAGTGTGAATTTATGAGTCAATGAAGGAAGAGGGGTGACAGAAGCACCTGAAAAACCGCACGAGCGTAGATATCCAGTATGCCAAATAGCTTCTCAGCCCCAAATCGCTCAGCGGCCGTTCAGGCGTGCCCACTTTCCCAGCGCGTCTGGACAGCTCATAACCTAGCCACTTTAGATCAGCAAATGTCTGAGCTGGATAAAATATAAGCTTACTAAATTCAATCATAAGCATCCCGTAGCGCTTGCGCTGGTATGGCGGAAGCGTAAGTATACATGCGAGGTTGTAGTCATCGTAGGAAACTTTTTCCTGCGATAGTCTAAGGGTCAAACAATAATTCAGAGAGGGCGATGAGCTAGACCTTTGAAAAGAACCCTAAGACGTAGTCACGCGTAGAATCCGCGTCAGTTAAGATATAAAACAAGACTGTAAACACGTTGTTAGTCGTTATATGCAGGGGCCCGCGCGAATGACGCACAGTTATCGCAATCGAAGTAGAGGGTTTTGGTGTCGATGAATAGCTTTCCAAAAAGCGACAGGTTCTGACAATACAACTGGACGGATTGACAGAGGATGATGATTAGAGTAAGAGAGAGGTAGAAATGCACACCACACCTTATCCTTAGCACCATCAACTTCCCAAATAGAGTGGGCGCCACGGTGATACACTCTTTTCCCAGGGGGACCCTTTCTAGTACATGTTTTCTATAATCTCGACGCGTCAGATCCGCACTGTCCCATTCGATATTTCGCAGGAATGGTAACGCACTGCATGAATGTCCCACGTTGGACCGTCAGTCATGTATTTAAAGCAGCGTTCGCAGACCCATAAAAGTGGCCGCTCCGAGGCGATATAGCGGTTTTGGACGCGTGCAGGGATGGTCGCAGACTCGGGTTCATCGGTGTCGTTGTCGCTGAGCGGGTAAGGAGAATAATACCTGTCTCAGAGAGTCAGCCTACGGAGGGGGATGGAAGGCGCAATGAGACGCACCATGTTTTGATTTGCCAATTACCAAAGTTGACTTTATCAAAATTGCGCTGTGCGGTAATCTGCTTCTGGTGTTGGATATCGTACTCTTCTTCCGTCAGCGGGACGTTCTCTTCTGCGACGGCCGCCTCGGGGTCTTCGACAGCTGTCTCAGCCGACGCTTGCCTGACGGGCGAGGACGATCCAGCTCGCCCGCCCTGCTGGTGTTTGCGCTTTCTCTTCCGCCCAACGGCGGGGCGTGATGACGAAGGCTGCTCTTCAAGAAGCTGCACCTTCCCCTCTGGGACCCACTCGTCTAGGCGCTTGTCGGTGTCGAAGTAGTGCACATAGATCTCGCCCTTGCGGCGCTGCAGCACGTTGGCGTGTTCTGGGGACGCGTTGGTCAAAATTGATAGACGAATTTTGAAGGATGGACTTACGCTCTTTGCCGTTCTTTGTGACGACGTAAGTCTGGGTGTCTTTGCGCGGAAGACTGCGGTTAATTGGATTATAAGTAGGCATAATGGCTTCGAGAAAGAGGACCCTAAACCCGATTGCCAAAGTCGGTCACCCTTTGGTGCATCAGCCCCTATGTAAGTCAAAGTGAGCAACTTGAAATTGGATCTTGAGTCTTGACCTGTTTCTTTACACCAACACTGCACCCGCGAGTACATTTTGATTTGCCCTCGTCCTGACCGCTTTTTGGTATTTGACTATGGGAAATTTATCTTCAACCTTCCGGGGATCCTTCGATCGGGATCTTGACCTGCGATCCAGTGGTCCTTCAACCTTGCCGGCACTTGCCTCCTTGTTATCCCAGCTCTGCTTGACTAGACTTCCAGTATTTGCCGCATGCATATGAGCGAATCATAACTGGGTTCTAGTACCACTGAGAAGTCGAAGTTCGTCTGAAGGGGCTGACAGTCAACCGCATTCCCAAGCGGGTAGCGGGCAGCCTCCCCATGCTTGCCAACTGCATATTTGCATGGGTGAGTTATAACTTCACTTCATCCTCCGAACCCGCTAAGAGACTATACAGGACCTTTCACCCATAAGTACATCATGGTGGAGATGATTTCTCCAGGCGTGTTGGCGGACATGTGCGAACACGCGTGCGATTGACCTTGTTCTACTGAGTCACGCAGGCTGATCTATTATCTTAGCTACGGCGATTTCAACCAATGCGAATATGCCTCTTCTGACTACGAATCCGATGTCATTGTTACATGGGCTATTGGTGCGTCAACCACCCGCCTCCCAAAAACGTCGACATCTAAGAGAAATCAGCCATCATATTGGTGATTTTGATACTGGTGGTAGCGCTGAAATACAGCCTTGTTCTCCGCAGAAACAGGCTGCATCGAATGCGCGTCGCTCAAAACCAAGAAGCAGAGGTGCTTGCACTCATGCCGATAAATCTGTCAACCAACCGCCAGGTATCTTCTGGGCAGCAGGCTCTGGCTGAGAAAAATACAGATGTTTCGCTCTTTGGTATGCCTGCATATGGCTGCTCTGATGCGAAAGGTCCTTTACAATACCCACTCCCAACGTATAGCAGCGCCTTCTGATATTTACCGGGTGGCTGCTCGACTCTGCGCATTGCACCGTCTTTCAGTCACATTTGTTCAGCAATTTTATTCTAATATCGCAAGTATGAACATATGAATATGTTTTGTGAAGGTTCCTTGTGTTGGTCTGTGAACATAGAAAAACAACACGCGTCCAGTCAATCGAGCTTCGCGTCACCATATTAACTGACCGGGAATTCTGATAGACTGTGACATACTGAGTGAATTGAAATGTACACCCAACTGATAAACTGGTCATAATGGAGGTATTATTCTATATTTGACGGCAGTGGCAGATGAGCTCATCGACTCGACGGGTACCTGACAGATGTCGTGGCAATCTGTGAAAAGTCTGGGAGGTGATGGCGAGGTGGAGCAGTCCAATCCCACGTAGTAGTAAGTTCCAAAGAGGCATTACTCAAGGAAGATGCGTGGCAGAGGCAAACAGAGCCATACTAATATCCGTACTGAGGGATCGCATTAAAATCCAGGTCCAAAAACAAAATTATACAAAGGGTGCGTGGGTCAGAAAGCAAGAGTACGATTGCACAAAGCGTACCAGAAAACAAAACCATCTACCCAGGAATCTAAAAGTCCGAGTCCCATCAGGCCGGCGCGTATGTAGGCGGCGGATACGCAGGCACGTCTGGCGGCTGATACGGCGGGCTGACCGGATCCTTCACGTCGTCAAGCGGAGGCCCTGGGGGTGGGGGTGGGGGCGGGGGGTAGAACGGCTGGGAACGGCGATACGACTGGCCGTAGTTTGGCGTGTAATTGGACAACCGCTGGGCAGCCTGTGCGTCTTGGACGGCCGCCAGGTGGGCCCGAGCCATGCGCGCACGGCGCCGTTTGATAGTAAGATAGATTGCGCCTGCGAGCACAACGAAAAACACTTTTCGCCAATGTGATTTAGCTGGTGATTTTCTAAACGAGTGCAGAAAGACGCACCAACGATGATCGCGACGCCGAACGCAGTGCCCCCTGTGAACTGGAACCCACAGGAATTCCCTCTAGGATCAAAGCTGTAATGTGTGTCTCAGAAGTGAGGTCTAAACTGGAAAAGACAGTAGCTCCAATCACCCATCGTCGTTGCAAGACGCACGGACAGTCGCGATCGACGCGAAAAGCACAAGGAAGCTCAGCGCGAGCCGGAAACCAAGCTGAAGCCCTAAAAACGTGCGTCAGGAGAATTTATGAGATATATCAACGCTAGAGAGCCTACCCATGTTACCGCGTTACTTCCTAGCGGGGCGCAAGCTGGTGGGGGGATAAGAGAGGACCCCTGATAATCCTATATGATGTATGAGGAGGTGTCCGGGAAAAAAAATTGAGATTTGGACTGAGGTCTGAGGAAATCCGGGTAAATTGGAGCCTCTTTTTGGCCTGAGGTCTGATCAGAATCCGGGAAGATTTCGCCAGGCCTATGAGGCCTGAGGTCGAGTCCGGGAAAAATGAAGGACAAAATTTTGCCGTCAACGACACTCAAACCGTGGGCCACCTCGGACGCCTTAGTACATAATGCTTACCGCTCGACCAATAGATTAGGTCTCAAAGCGTTTTTCGTTCATTGAAATCATGTCAAACGCCTACCTGAACGATAAAACCGACTTCTGAGCGATTTTGAGCGATTTTTTTATGTATATGGTGGGATCCGGGAAAATTTAGGGCCCCTTGAGGAGGTCTGAGGCAAAATCCGGGAAAATTTGAGGCTCGGAGGGCAAAATCGATCCGGGAAAAAGAATTTGAGCCCTCCTCAAACATTTTATAGGGTTATCAGGGGTCCTGATAAGAGCAGGCGTAAGACGTACTAAAAGGGGCCTATTATTAGGCACCATTTCCCGTCGGGCGGATTTTACAGTACTGCCAATCAAAGTTTCGTTGTCGTCATCACTCGCGCGTGGTGCACACGCGTTGCTTCTGGCCACATCCATCGCGAGGATAAGTTACTCAAAACAAGGTAGGATCCTTGGACGATCTTGGTGGGTGGCGGTGGGCAGCGCCTATGCCTGCAGGCTGCGGTTGCCAGCCGGGGGATGGACGTTGCCGGGCCCCCATATGCTCTCACAAGCTTGATTCTTTGTCTGAGAATTATGTAACTGCGACGTAGGTGCAACTTGGAAACCAAGCTTACTTCTTTGCAACCTTTCGCAAGCACGAATTTGTGTTGTAATTCTACTTACTGATCATGGATCTAATTTTAGTCCCGCAAACTCGAGCTCTCTGAGGTATCGTGCGATCCACCAACCATTAAGGCAGCTGGATTGAGGCTTCCCCAACGATCAGGGGTGTTTGCAATTTGGGTATTTCCACTAATCGTGCATCGAGTTTAGAAGTCACCAAACCATTGATTGAACAAAGAGGATGACTTAAATTCTGCGCATGTGACCAGTCTAAGGGCGAGATACAGTGAGGGCTGATCGCAGATTTGTTCCAACTTCTATGTAAACCCGAATGGTAAAGTTCTGCGCCTCAGAAGTCTGCCTAGATCACTCTCATATTAATCAACTGTTTATGATACTGTCAGTAGGTCTTCGGTAGCCCAATGAAGTGGTTCAACCTGAATTTAAA
Organism: Athelia sp. TMB; assembly: GCA_014898675.1. Lineage (NCBI taxonomy): Eukaryota > Fungi > Basidiomycota > Agaricomycetes > Atheliales > Atheliaceae > Athelia > Athelia sp. TMB. Next base: position 19,497 of record JACXVL010000310.1, read on the forward strand.
GAAAGCCTGAAGCAGGCGAAATTCGGTGATAATATGGATCTTGCTCTGACCGTAAAATGTCTGTACACTCCCGTTCACCATCTTCTTGCCTTGAAGCTTTGAATATGAGAACATCGATTCAATCAAACACTTTGAACCTGGGACAGCATCACGGATTGTCCTCTCTCACCTTGTTGACTGCTGCATCTAAGCAGGATCGTAGCTCGTATGAATGAAGCACCACAAAGCAGTTGCAATGAATACCATCGTCAAGATCATTTCGCAGACTGAGCTTGTGCTCGTAGCGCATCATAATCTGGTGTCAAATGCACTTGGATCAGTAGCGAGAAGAGGTACCTGCTAATCCATTACCCCGACCATCGATCACCCCTCGATCACCCCAGGCATGCACGGCAAATTTCACTGAACTTCGCCTGCCATACGGTTTCGATGATCTTCATCCCACCCTAACACCTCGCAGAGTCGAAAACTAGGCACATCACAAGTATTTTAAGAGGTACGCCAATCTTCAGTGTACTTGGCTGGGGTTTCGGACCTAAACCCGTCGCTTGTAGGCCTTCGGACCGGACCTTGAGCTACTACTTCATCAACTTCGAGCGAGCACTCAGTAGTCAGACCACTTCTTGCATTGTGTCGCCAATGTTGTCTAGGACCCTCAACAGGCATCTCCTACTCAACTCGCGCCGATTCTACTCCGCCAAAGCGGGTGGTCCCACCAGGAACTTGCGCACGCGAGTGGGCTTGGGCTTATCAGCAGGCGCACTCACCGCATCCCTCATCTACCTCGCCCCATCCGACCCCGAATCAACTGACGCCCATGCAGACTCGCCAATAGACCCAAGCGTGCCAATATCTACCCTCCTGCGCTCCTACACGGTCTATACCCTATGCGCACTTCCCGCCCTCGTCGATGCAGCCCCAGCGCTACTTCGAACCCTCCTCCCTCTACCCGTCTTGGGCACCATCACAGAGTCGCTCATTCGGCACACATTCTTTGCCCAGTTTGTTGGCGGAGATACGGCCCAGGAAGCACTCGCTGATTTCGGCAAGATGCGCGTCGGCGCAGACGGTACAGGGGGACAAGGCGTACTGTTCGCCTACAGCGTAGAGGTGGACGAAGACGCGCCTCCACCTGCACCTGGGACGGCGAGCCCTTATGAGGCCATTGTCGAAGAGATGATCCATTCCATAGACGTCGCGGCCGACTTCGAGGATAAACTTGCTCACACCCACTCCACCGGGCGGAGAACGTGGGTGGCAGTCAAATTGGTATGTCCATAATGTACATTTGCCCATCTAGCTCTGATATATTTGGGTCACAGACAGCCCTGCTACCGGATCCCCAGTCCCTTATCAACCTATCGCGCCACCTCCTCCGCTCGCGCCCCGCCTCGGGCATTGACTTCCCCGGCTGTGCCTCTATCTCCGATCTCGACGTACTTTATGCCAGCACTAAAAACAATTCTCAATCTCCCTCACCGCTGAGCGATGCCGATATCGTCGCACTCCGCAAACTGCACGCGTCCCTGCAGCGCATCTGCACCCGTGCCCAGCAGCGCGGTGTGCGCATCATCATCGACGCCGAGTACACATGGTACCAGCCCGCTATCGACGCGCTTACCCTCGCCCTTTCGCGGGAGTTCAACAAGATCTCCGCGCCCTCCACTTCCCTCACCGCGTCGTGGTGGCCGTGGGGTGCAGCCTCTGCCAAGGCCTCGGAGGGGGGGACGCAGAAGCATGGAGAACAGCCGCTCGTGTACGCGACGTACCAGGCCTATCTGCGCCGCACGCCTGCGCACCTCCTGCACGACCTCGCGCTCGCTCGCCGCGAGGGCTTCGCTCTTGGGGTGAAGCTTGTCCGCGGGGCGTACCACTCCTACGAGCTCGCTGCGTTCCACGCACATGCCCCTCCCGCCCCTGATTCTGAAGCAGGCGCGGTCCCTGTGGTGACGAAGGGGCGCGGGAAGACGCCGAGCAAGAGCATCGCCATGGACGCCCCGTACCCGCCGGTATGGCTCGCGAAGACGGACTCGGACGCGTGCTACGACGCGTGTGCGCGCGTGCTCGTGCGTGAAGTGGCGGCGACGCCCGCGTCGCCGAGTTTGGCTGTGCTCTTCGGGACGCACAACTGGGAGAGCTGCGACAACGTGCTCCGGGAGATGGTTGACTCAGGGCTAGCGCGCGTAGAGGGCAAGCGCATCAGGATCAAGGAGGAGGCAGAAGGGCGGGTGGTTTTCGGACAGTTATATGGTGCGTCTTTTCTTCTGTTTGTCAGCATATATGATTTTCAATGTTGCTGTGTTGCGTAACAGGTATGAGTGACGCGCTCACAGATAGTCTTGTCTCGCGCACCATCTCGCAAGCGCCGCTCGTTCTCAAGTCAGTCCAATCCCTTACATTTTGATCCGGCATTATTACTTACACATGCCTGCGCATAGATACGTGCCCTATGGTGCGTTGCAGGACGTTATGCCTTACCTCTCTCGGCGTGCAATCGAGAACAAGAGCGTCCTTGGTGGTGACGCTGCCACGAACGAGCGAAGGAGGGTTGGGCGTGCCATCAAGGCACGCATTCTGGGATAGAGCATTGAATAGGACATGAAGCTTTCAGGCTTTTAAGCAAATATATATAGACAGCATAATTTGTATCTATTAGGACTTTTGGTTATGTGCCATTATCAATCTTACAACTAGACTGATCATGCTCCGATGAGTTCCTTCAACTCTGCGCCGTGAATCTGACTCTTTTTCAGTTCTTCAACAAACGCGTCAAACTTGGGTGCGACTCCTGGGGTGCTGGCCTTGCTGAGCGCCGCAACCGCTCTCAGCGCGCTTCTTTGCAGTTCTGCAGCACGCTCGAGATCCTGCTTGACTGTGTCCTTTGTCACTGTCGCACCCTTCATGGTCTTTTCCAACTGAGGCGTGGCCTCGTCCAGCCGGAGGGAAACGGCGGCTGGCGCAAGCTGTGCCAAACGGAAGAGGATCATGTGTGAGATGACTTTGATTTCGTCTGAGTCGTCTGCAAGGCCGGGAAGAACACGCGAGAGGAAGGCTGGGAGGTCGATCTTCGGTAGGCACGTGTCCAACTGTCGGCAGCTTGAATCAATGCAGGAAAGAGGCTGGAAAGAAAGTGACAGACCAAGGTGTACATCGTCTCATACGCAGTTTTGCGAGCCTCGAGACCATCGTCGACCTTATGTGTCCACGGACCCATTTGGACTGTGCGAATGAGGTCGGGGTTGATGACAGTCTCGGCGTAGAGGCTTGGGAGAAGCGAGGAGAGATGTTCCCGAATGAGATGGGGCTTGGTGCGAACGGCTGAGTTGAGAGCCGAAAGTGCCAGGCGTCGAACAGTCTAAATCAAATGATGAGTTTAAGTTGAGAATGGGAGTTCTACACTTACCAAATCGTCATCTGACATCAATGAGAGGAAATCCATAAGAAGAGGCGCCAGGAGTTCGTCGTAGGTAGGGGCGGTATCAGCGAACGTATAACGAATGGCGGAAACAACTGTGGCCCGTGCTGCCGCGTCTTTGTCTCGGATACGAGCCTTTATCATACTGTGAGCTTTATATAACTGCAGACGAGAAAGACGTACATGAAGCTGGGGAAGATATCTGGATGGGTGTGTGGTGGTAAGTTTACCGAGGCATGCCGCGGCCACGTTACGAGTCGTCTCCTCGGAGTTGTCAGAATTTTCGAACAATGGGACCCAAAGGAGATCCGCGACACCCTCAAGTTGGCCCTGAGAGCAGTTGGTGACAACCTCCTTCAGTGCATGTAAGGAGAGCAATCGCTTTTTGGGGTCGCTCTTGACCAAGGCAAGGATCGCCGGAAGGAAATCGTGCAAGTTACCAATAGCGATATTTCCTAAGCCCTGTTCAATGCTTTCCTTGTCAATTCGCAATTGGTAACGCACCTGCAGCGAAGGCAGCGGCAGTGCGGATCTCCTCCTGACCATCGCCAAAGTGCTCGATGGCATTGGTAAACACTTCTCTTTGAGGGGACATGTCGCTAGAGCAAGAGTTCACATTGATGCAGCGAATCAGGCAAAACAAATACGCACATGAACTTTCCAATCTCGCCCAAAATGAAGAGACTCAGGACCACATGAGATGCCTTAGCTTTTGAACCAATCTGAAAGCTTAGAGTCAATATGAGGGATCGTGTGTTCGAATACCTGAACCGACCTTGATATGCTTAGAGAACTCCGCAATCATGCCGGCAGCGACACCTAGCTGAGCCTTCACTACCTGAGCTACACACTTGCCTACATTGAGAGGTGACGATGATGCCTTGTCCGCCTTCTCCGCACTGGCGACAAGACTCGGTACAACATGAGACGCGATCTGATTATCGGCATGAACTAATGCCCCAAAGAAGACAAGCAAGGCATCGAGAGCTGTGCCGGATACGAGCGGAGAATGAGCTATATTGTAGACCTCCTTCAGAATGTCGCGTTCCACTTCAGGGAAGGTAGCTGGAGAGAGTTCTAACAGAGTGGCGAGGATGATGAGGGACTGAGACAAAAGCGATATATCCGACGTTGAGATGTAATTCTTGATTTGAGGCACCAACGATGCAGGAAGGTCTTTAGGGATGCCATTCTGGTACCTGCATTTTGGTCAATATGGCATACAATGTGTTGATAAAGCGTTTACCTGCGAAGAAGAACCTCAGTGGCATTGAAAACATCCAACTTGCCAGTGCGCCCACTTTTCCTCATCAGCACCATCAACCACTCGACGCAACCATTGACCCATTCATCGGAAATTTCAACTTCTTTAGCCACCTTGGCAACAACCTTGACTGCACCGTCGGTGCTCCCTGCCGTCCTACATATCGATTCCCACTCTTTTCGGTCCTTTGTTCGCATGACGTCGGTTGCGCATATCCACAGATCAGCGATGATATCCTCCGCGCATGAACGAACCTCAGCATCAGTGTCATTCCTACTGAGTCTCTCGGCAGCTTGATTGTAGACGATATCCACCCAATCTGTGCCTTTCACAGGTTTCATGGCATTGAGCCAAGAGGAGAAGACACGGAACGCCTCTGATGCTACTCGTGGGTGCCTTTCTCCCAGTGCCTTCAGCAAAACCGGCGTGAGGGTGGGAAGAACACCAGAGAATGTCGGCGGGGAATGGGTCGCAAAGAAGAGAGCAAGCAACGATAGAACAGTGATGTGTAATGCCGATGTCGATGTCGATGGTGCTTGGGATAAGATAGTGGCAGTATTGGATGCGATGGGCGTAGCTTGCGCTGCGAGACAGCCGGGTAGCACAACGAGCAATGAATGCAAGAGCCCAAAGCCTGCCTGCAGTGTCGCGGGAGGCGTTTTGTTGGACTTCAATTGGCCTAAAAGCGCCTTGGAGAACGCGGGGACCTGTCCTTTGAGAAGCGCTAAGGGTGAACCCTCAACATCCATCACACCCTCTTCACTATCTCTTTTTCGCTTTCCCACTACTGCAACGCCCTTCGTCTGGGTTGCCCCTCCGTACAAGCGTGTTTGATTGAGAAGGACTCCATACGTCGCCCATACCTCAACTCGGACCGTTTCTTCGCGATCGCCGAAGCGGGATATGAGAACAGGGGAGACGTCCTTGTACAGTGTGGCGAGCAATTCAGGACGGGTACCAACAATGGCGGAAAGTAGCTTTGTGGCAGATCGTCGAATCTTGTAGGAGGTGTCTTCATCGTCCGAATACCTATGGGATCTGTTAGAGTCCATGAAGTAACATTAAGAAATCTTCTACTCGTCGAGCTCCGCGTCGTCATCATCATCGTCGCCGCCTTCCATATCTTCGTCTTCGTCGTCTTCACCACCGGCGTAGTTCTAGAGAGCATACGGGCTCAATGATAGTCTGTTCATCGAAATCGTGGTTCTTACAGGGTCATACTTGATGTATTGAACGCCGATTTGCGTTATTGATCCAAGGAAAGGTGTTATCTCGACTGGACATCTGAGTAAAAGCGCTTCGAGCGCCTGGGAAGGATATTAAAGCTTCTAAGATACAAAACGAGGGAGTTTTGGTTCTCACCTGTAATGAGCCCTCTCTGAGATCATCGTCATCCTTCTGCGCTGCCTTTAGAATCCCAGGGATGATATCGCCTAGTACTGGAGCAATTTGGGTGGCACTGTGCCTCACGACAGCAGCCACAAGTTGCACGGTGGTTCTTTGTTGCTCCAAAGTTGCCCCGGACCCAAAGGATGGAAGAACGTTGGTCTTGATGAGATTGGAAAAGAGTTCCGGGGAAGATACAGGCACGAATTGGGAAAGCGTCAGGATAACGCGCTTGCGAACTGCAGGCCGTGGGTGCGAGAGCAAAGGCGCAAGAACGGTGAGAGGGTGGACTGCAAGAGGGGGGCTTGTGACGTGGGAGGGGAAACGAGATATGAGGATCGAGAGAATCGAAAGAGTCTCGATCAAAGTCTCTGGTGGTGTCGAAGGCTGAAATATAGATATAGTCAGTAAATATCATCTGGGGAGTGAAAGATGAACACAAGCATTCTGTAATTGCGAGAGCAGTTTGGGAGCTAACTTCGCACAAGCCTTCTCCGCGATTTTACTATCAATAGGCAGTTCCGAGGTGATCGTCTTGAGCGCTGGACATTCAAATCAGCATGATGGATGCATGCACAAGAATTGATACATACCAAGGCCAGAAATATCTCTCAGTTCGTCATCTTTGCTGCCAGAAAAGTTGATGAGCTTGTCCACAACCATGTCCATCTGGGATTCGCGGATGATCTTGATCAACTGTCCCAGACTACGAGAACAGTCAGCTAGGAACGACGAGAGTCAAAGAGTTATGTTACCATTTGACGGCCTGGTTCTTGACCTCGGATATCTTATCTTCCACGAGAGATAAAACCTGCCTCAAAACCTTGTTCTCTGTGGGTTCGTCGCCTAGAAAACTAGATGGATCCGACTTGATCTCAGACATGAGGTCATTAAGACTCATAAATCTGTTTCAAGATGCAATTTCAGCCACCCTTCCTGTGGATAACGCGTTTCAAACATCAATAAGTCACGAACCGAAAGTCCTGGTCCGGGGACTGCATCTACAGTGCACAGCAGGTTGGCAAACGCTCTCAGGTCTGGTGAGATACGTACCTTTTCAATGAGACCATTCATTACAAAAGCCTTCGTCATCTTGTCAGTCGTAGCCTGGTGAGATGTGATAGGTACAGGACAAAGCGTTGAAATGTGGGCACATGCATGCTCATTAACCACGTGGCCCGTGTATACTGTGGCCCGTGTGACCAGCGAGTGACTGCATTGCTCATCAAGGTGCGTAATGCTAACTCGAAAGGAAACTCGCTGGCAAGCATGTGGAAATATATGTGCTAGTATAAACATAACAGGGTATGTGTACAGTGAGGCAAAATCGAGACCAATCAACGCCCCACCCACTATCTCCCGATGCCCATCTTGAGCAAAGCACCGACCACATCGACTTCCTCATACCGTGCATTGGCGCCTGTTTCTCCACTAGCTGCGGCATGTTTCTTGGTTTGTATATAGTACAGTGTGTTGCGAAAGTGTCTTGTTATCATCTCGGGAGTTTGGACTCCTTCAATTAGGCCCGGGGGTGCGCGCTGCGATGGATGGACATCAGGTGAGGAGATGTTGTCAATGCTTGATGTAATCAACTCTACGAGGCTGTTTACAAACTTAGCAGCCACCTATAAATGACTTGAGTCAGAATTTATGGGACGGGAGGACATGGGGGCTTACCGCTGGTGCGCCACGGTCGAAGTAGTATAGGTACTGGTCAAGTGTATCACAGTAGAGCTGGACGGTCACGATCTCCTCTGTGGCCGAATTTGCAATTCTGAGAGACTTTTGCAAGCACTCAAGCACACGTTTGCTGTCTTGATGCGGATATGCTTTCGCGCCCTCACCGTCCTCCTTGCTGCTGGCCTTGTCTGCCGTAGCTTCCTTGGCCTCATCATCGCCTTCTTCAGACTCCTCCGTAGCAGGAGCCTCCTGCCACCATAAATGACTGGCGAGATGTACAGCAGTAGCCTGGTGCGGCTTCTTCAACAACTTAGCGCCGTGCAATGCCGCCTTGGTGATCAACGTGTCATAGTTGTCCACACCGAAAACCTTGGCGCCTTGCAGCGTACCAATAACGAGCGTGATTGCTTGCAGCTGAGCGCGGCTCTCTGAGATGCTGTCTTCGTAGACTGTGAAAGCTTGCACATAGAGGTCATATGTGAGGTCCTCAAATCCACATTCATCAGATATTTGCGCCGCGAGAAGGAAAAGTCGAAGAGCAATAGCAGGTGCGTCGACTTGCGTTCCCAGGATGGAGGTTAATTGTCGGACAAACTTGAGAATGTTCTCGACTTTGGCTTTCCAGCCATCTTCCTGCGACAAAGGTCAGAACCAAGTGGCAAAAAGCCCTGAATTGACTCACAACATGCTCCCGATTCTTGTATCGGCGGCAAAGCTTGATGGATGCTGTGATAAGAGCTGGAAAGGTGAATCGCATTCGTTCGCCTCCTGCTTCAAAGTGTCTTCGGGCGGTTTGCAAAAGCTAAGTGCACGGCTATCAGTTCAGGTCCAGTAGCGTTGCGACTTACGCACCTCAAATTGAACATCAAGTGACTCCGCCCTGAACAAATGCACCATTCTCGCAACCCACCCTTGTTCTTCCGCCAACTCGTCGCGCTCGAGGTGATATGGCCCCTGCCTCCGCGCGTCTTTGGTGGGTGCGGTCAACCCGCCCTGTGCACCATCCGTCTGGTCCTTGATGAGCACGTGGCACAGCTCAAGCACGCCGTTAACGTCCTCAGGTGCCTCAATGATCGTCTCGTTCTTGAGCACAGACGAGATGATGGAGTGCGCGATGGACCGCCGGGTAGAGAAGAGCTGTTGTGTGAGCAGGGGCACATATCGGGGGATCGCGAGCAATGTGAGGACGGATTGGTAGGAATTGATGGGTGCGACTAGGAGAGCGGCGAGGTTGTTCGTTGTTTGAGGTGCATGGAGGTCGGGGCTGGGATACGAAATTAGTGCTTGATGTCTGGAGAGCGTGAGTGGAGTAGTTACCTTTCCGCAAACTCCTTTATTTTATCTTCCGTAAATCCTAAAACTTGGTCAACGTATTCGAGTCTGTCAGGGTAACAGCTCAAAGACAGGTTGGTGAGCGATACCACCAAAGCAGTGATGTCCTGTATCGACAAGTCCGGTCGCGCCTAGAACGGCTGTATTAGCGAAAGTCGTCATAACGTTTGGATGATATTAACCTTTATGAGCTCCACGACTTGTTTCCAGAATACCTCGAATAGCTGCACATCTTCCGGCACGCCTCTGAATTTCCTCGCAGGTTCGACCTCCTTCTCCTTGCCCTTATCTAGGAAAGTTTTCTCGAGGCCATCCCCATTCACCTCAGGCGTCTTTTCGACAACCGGGCTCGTAGGTGTGGTGCCCCATCCATCGCTGCCAGCATCTGTCGGCGGCGGCGAATACACGTTCTCGCGTGTACGCGCCTTCTGAAACTTGACTTTCTCCGCGAGGCGACGCGCAGCGGCCTCTTCTTGGCGCTTCGTCTCCTCCGGGTCCTCGTTCTCTGCCTCACGCGCCGCATATGCGGCGAGCCGATCGATGAGCGCGATGACGATTTGTTTTATGTTGACTTTGGGATGAAGCTGCGCCGTAGCCGAGAGGAATGGGCCCAGTGAGTGTAGATGAAATTCGTCCGGGAACACCTTCACTGATATCAGTTACATTCCCATTAGTCCAGGCATGCGGAAGGCGGACCTGTATGACCACTTCCATCAGGTACTCTTGTGCGATTACGTCTTTGCAATTTACCACCTGCTCCAGGATGCTGGGCAAGATGATGCGCTGATACATGTCGAGGTCGACGCCGTCGAGTTGACTGCACCGAACGAGATTGGTCCCCACGAGAATCCGTAGCTCCTTCCGCTCCATTTCACGTTTCTCTCTGTCACGCGAGTGCCCTTGGTGTTGCAGGCGCACCCATAGTTTGTTCATCTCGATGAAGTTAGTCAGAACGAACGTGATCGAATCTTGGAGATTGCCGACAGGGCTGTTGCAATATTAGACATAGAATGGTTCCAGCTCAGTGCGGGAGAAACGTACCCTTCGTCGATGCCAACGGGAAGGTGGTCTCGCGTTTGCCCACTGAGATAATGCCTTAAAAATAAACCTCTGATTGGATGCAGCACCCCTCGCGACATTTCCATCATATCCTTCATGATCTCCTTCACGGGTGCATCGGGTATTGACATGTAGACAGAGCCAACAGTGATCATAAGGTACAGTCGGGGTATAATGTTGCCCGCATATTGTACAAGTTCATACAGGTCGGCTAGGTGATGTTTTGACTGAGTGTGTGCATCGTACAGATAGTTAGACAGGTGACGCAGGGCGTCGAATACGGCCATATCTATCGGAGGATGAGATGTCGTTGCACGCGAGGGTGTTGACTAGACATACATAATTCATAGTATTGCTTGGGTGACAGTGACGACGTGCGCAGTTCGGCCAACATCAAGCTGGCACTCTTCAATGCGTCCATTAGCTGATCCAGTTCCTAAGAATTGCAGCTCCGATAAGCCTATAACTCTCCCAAGATGGACGGAAAAGATATGAATGCTGCGGGCATACGCACCAAGTGTCTCTTCATCTGCTGAACCTGAATCTTGACAGTGCTCAGGGCCTCGCTGATGAGCTTGGCCTCCTCCACGATTGGGACGGCCATGGTGGTGGTGGTCGTAGACGCCAATGCCGCAAGTGCTCTGCTGAGCTTTAGCTGTTGGGGCTCTGCGTTAGAGCCGATGAGCAGCCTACGCAGTCTCCGCGAATTGCCTAATAGAAGCCAATGCTGTGCTGCCCCTATTTCAACGAGGTACACCTTTCTCTCGACGCTACATATTTGCATGACCACCAACCACAAATATATACACTCCCTTGTGCTAAATATTGGACGCCGATTTTGCCTCTTGTGCTCAAATACCTACCTCAGACTACAGTCCTCGCGTTCACCCCAAGGACTCAAGCTACCCAAGTTTAAAGGGACTTTGAGTCGAAGACTATGTACATGCATGATGGTGCAGGTCTTTATGATGAAAGCTTGCTTTGATTCTTTGAAATCAGTTCGCACCAATGATCAGGAGCGAGTGTTATTGATGACTGAAGCTTAGCTTGGGATCCGGAGTGTTAGCAAGCCAACGTAGGTCGACGGCCGATGATAGGGGCGATTCATCAGCAAGCCCGTAGTTCGACCGAAGTACAACGCCACTATAAGTACGAGGAGGAAGGCAGAGAAACTACTGTATATCTCACCCCTCTCATCCGATCTTATCCCTTTCATTGACTCCACCAAATAATACCTAGCAACCTCTTCATTCGAAATGTCGTCCACTACCACTTATCTTATCACCGGTGCCAACCGAGGTAAGCTCTATCTGGCATTAATATTGGGCGCAGTGAACCTCGGGACTGATCTGAAACGGAAACGCAGGTCTCGGTCTGGGATTGGCTGAAACTTTCCTTGCCCGACCCAACGTCACCGTGATCGCAGCTGTCAGAAATCCATCCAACTCCGAATCTCTGGCGAGCCTTAAAGCTTTGCCTGTCGGCGCCAGCAGCAAGCTCATCTTCGTTAAAATCGACAGCCTGTCGGATACCGACGCTGCCGCCGCAGTGAAGCAGCTTCAGACCGAGCATGGGATCTCCACTCTCGATGTGGTCATCGCCAACTCGGGAATTGCTAAATATATGGGACCCGCTATCGCAACGCCATTGCAGGAAGTGCGCTCCCATTTCGAGGTGAACGCTATCGGGCCCCTAATTCTCTTCCAAGCCACGGCCGCGCTTCTCGAAGCCGCACAGGGCAAATTCTTCGTGATGTCGTCCGCGATGGGCAGCATCGGGGATATGGAATTGATGCCAGCGCCTGACACGGCTTATGGCTCGTCCAAGGCTGCTGTCAATTTCATCACAAGGAAGATCCACTTCGAGCACCCGAAGATCACCGCAGTCGCCCTGACTCCAGGGTATGTGCTCGCCCTCATTCCCTCAATCAGGGTGCTTATTTTAATCCGTCTGTAGATGGGTGCAGACCGACATGGGAAACGGCGCTGCAGATATTCTTGGAATTCCCAGGCCGACTTTGACGCTGAACGAGAGCATTACTGGGCTCGTGAACATCGTGAGTAGCACAGGTACCACGAGTTAACTTTGTAGCAGCTTGCTGACTAGTGGTCGATAGATTGATACAGCGAACAGGGCGGAGACTTCTGGCACGTTTGCCAGCTATGAGGGTAAAGCCTGGAAATGGTAGACTGAACAAGGAGCTTGTGCTGCTGATCTCATAATGATAAATGTTGTTACATCTGGAGGCAGACCAATGCTAGTTAGCGCACAATTCAACGCAAACCATATAATACGCAAGAACCTTATGAATTATTCGTCTCTTACTCCTCCATCGAATTTGAAGTCCCTTCCCCTGGTACCCGATATGCCTCCTCCATTGCGACGACAAGCTCGCCCATTCTCTCCGCCTTCACCAGCATCATTCTACCCCTCACATCGAGGCCAAAAGAATCGGCGTCCCTCGGCTCCGAGGGCGTGGAAGTAAACGCAAAGTCAAGCGTATGAAGCGCGTGAGCAGCGATAACATCGTCCTCAGGGTGAAATGGGTACGTCCCTCCTCCACCTTCTCCCTCCTTTTTGGAATTCGAATGCGATCCGGAGTTCCCAGCGATGGGCAGTCGTTGCCGCTTGTTCCCCCTGCTCGCGACACGCATGGTCTCCTCCTCTTCAGCCGTCAAGACATATGCCCGGCTGAGAAAGAGGTAGTGGGAGAATTGATATGGCTCGGCGTCGTCAATGGCCCACTGAATCTCGTTGGCCAGCATCTTGTATGAAGGCGGCGCGATCTGCGGCGGCATATTGATTAGGCGCTCAGAGATGATCAGGCCCACGTCGCCCTCGCCCTCCTCCTTTGCAAGAATCGATTTAAGTAAACCGTTGAAGACAGGATCTGACTCGCTCTTCTTCAAGGCATATTCTTCAATCGCCTTGATGGACTCGTGCGCTTTGTGTACACGCATATTTAACACAGTGAGAAGAGACATCGGGTCGCCCTCCATGCCGCCGTCCGAGGCTTTGACAGTTGTGCCTACGAGCGGCTGAGAGAGGATGAGCTCGACCAGAGCATGTGGGTTGAAGATGGCAGCATCTGTGTGAAAGAGCTGCAGGAGGAGCCTGTGGATGGCGTGGTAGTCGACGTTTGGGTTGGGGTCAAAGAAGTCGAAAGTGAGGTCGATGGAGGTGGGCTACTGGCATTGGCAAGAATCAGCAGTGCGTTTGATGCACATGGCGGGACATTCGTACGTTGTCTGATTCTGATCCTGAATCATCTTTTTCTGCAACTTGTTTTCGTTTCGCCATGATGATAACGCACTGGGAAGACGATCGTAAAGAGGAAGAAACTTTTTGTTGGCGCTTAGATCACGGGGTCGGTTTCCCTGTCAGTGGCAAAGGACGTCACAGAAGTTCAAGTTGAGGATTCTACTGGATATTGCTGCACGTCGAAAAGGTCGAAATTTGGAGTTATAGTTCCTTGATGAGCTGCATTTACCGAATTTACTATACTAATACGACCTCGGGTTCTCCTTTTCCTTGTTACACGAATAGGCACATATAGTCATACATTGCTTCATACATTTCCTCGCAGCTGCCCACCACCACATCGCAGAGACTATGCAAATCCCCATAATCATGTGATAGTTGAAACATCCCTAACACTTTTGGGTCTCTTACTTTCCCGCAACATCGTACAGAAGCTACATAAAGGAAATGTCAGTATAATATTATATCTTGCACTGAAAAGGTTTGAGTTACGCAGCGCTTGTGCTCATTTGTGTCGCGGCTGTATCCGATCTATAAACGGGCTATCAGTATCTAAGTAACAGCAAGGAAAGAAAGCTCTGGACACACGCATCCTGTGAAGGGATTAGCCCTTACTATCAAACAATAAACTTTGAGCAAGAAATACGTACGCTTGGTCTCTGCCACAAGGTACTCGTTCTGTAAGGAAAGGAAAGCGTTGATAAAAACTAGTGGGTTGTAAACATGCACACAGCTTACGCAGCGCTTTTTCTCGCCTAAATCACGACCATACCCCAGCTGTGCACAAAGCCGTGAGTTAATGGACCTAAATACTTTTTTGCTGACCTACGCAGCCTGTAAAGGGGAAAATGAGGGTCACTGCTCAGAAATTGAAACATGGAATAAGGACTTACGTTTCCCTATATTCTCAGCAGCGAGATCCTTGTCCTCCGCAATAGTGTATAAGAGCTATTTCAGCAGAGTGTCAATGGCAGTTAGTCTTCGGCTCAGATACAAAAGTGACATACGCAGCGCTTGTGCTCGTCGGTGTCACGGCCATATCCTATCTATAATTGAACAATCAGCACCGGGCTGGCTGCAGGGGATACATGTCTTAGACGTACGCATCCTGCGAAGAAAATCAATCTCAGCTGTCATGCACATTTGTAAAATACGAACGCTTCGTGGTCTCTGCAACAAGATATTCGTTCTGTAATGAGGATACTATTATTGCCAGATTTCTAGATGAGACGGAAACACGACTTACGCAACGCTTCTTCTCCTCCAAGTCGCGACCGTATCCGAGCTACGCTCCAACCATCAGGTCAATGACAAAAATAAACAATGCGATCTTACGCAGCCTAAATGCGATTATCAGCACCATATATCATGCACACATTGGGTCTTGAGACTTACGCTTCTCTACAGTCTCAGCAACGAGGTATCCGACCTAAATAGATGTCAGAGACACTTAGCCTCACTATGATAGATTGCGTACGCAGCCTGAATCATTGGTCAGTATAGATCGAAATGTGTCGCGCGCAAAATAGACCTTACGCTTGTCGGCGGCGGCGGCGTGGTCTGTATACCCCTGCAATCAAATGTCAGGGACTCAGCTCACGACCTAACCCAGAGGAAAGCTTACGCAGCCTGGGAGAAAGAAATGAGTAGCTATCTCACTCAAGCATCTATCAGGCTCAGGACTTACGTTTCTCAATGGTGTCGGCGACGAGGTATCCGACCTATATGGGGATCAGTAGCATTCAGCGGCTTTATTTAAGGGTCCATACACAGCCTGTACAATGACCCAGTAAATTTGAATGTCGCATGTACGAAGGAAGCACTTACGCTTGTCCTCAACAACGCCGCTATTCTGGTATCCCTATAATCGGCGCTCAGAAGCTCCAGCTACAACCTGAGACGACAGAGAAAAACCTACACAGCCTATAAAGATATGTGGGTTGGAAATAACGACGCACAAATCAGGTACGACTCACGTTTATCAATAGATGGCATCGCGCTGACAGCGGAGACAACCGCGAGGAGACCTAAACACTTGACAGTGGTGAATAGCATGGTGAAGTTGGTGAAGTTGACAAGTGCAAATGCTCGTGGAGATGATGTTGGTCATCTTGGTCTTGATTGGCTTTATACCTGCTTGAAAAATTGAAAATACCTGAGGCAGATAGCACACCTAGAGTTGAGATAACAGCCAAAGGGCCCTACGGTGTCTGCTGTCCGACTGTTCACATGCTCATATCCTGGACATTTATCTTACCTGACGATGATTTTCCGTCGCAGAACTGGGTGCTAAACGCGACTACGCCCTATGGATCCCGTGAGACACCCCAAATCTGAAACGGCGTGAGCCATATGCACAGGTCTGCTATCTCAATTCTGTGCTTGATCTGAAGCTGGCAGTAGAGATAATCGGAGACAATGTAAAGTGCGAAAAGAGGTTGGGCAGTGCAGCAGAGATGTCCAGATGCTCAAACGAGGAGGAGCGCATGGTTCGTTTTCGGCGAGGATGGCAGCTTCGGCCGCGGCCGGGAAAGGTCCGCCCCGTGACTTCATTTGGCATTAGCGCTAAAATTACTTCCGTGAGAATGGTGAAGAGCTGTCACACTAGTACTACCTACTCGCCGCAGACCACCACCACCAGTACTCTGATGTTTGCGCGTACTACAGGCACTCTGGGCACACCTTTGACGATAGCTCTGGCCGCTCTCTTTGCCAGCATCAGCGTCAATGTCTTCACTTTCATGAGTCTGAGTCGCCGGCAGACGTATTGCGAACCGGCAACAGACCTGGATACGAGCAAATTCAGTGGGTCTTCTTTCAGTTTCCAGCAAACTTGAAATTGATATCACTGTCCCGTATCAAGGCTACGAGGGAAGCGACCATCCAGCCAGACTTCCCATCTACCTGCCGCCAGTATCGCTCAAGATTGAGGACACCATGCTGTTTGGTTTGTCAGACACGGAGGCATGGCCAACATGGCGCTCTACGGATTACTTCCCAGTTGCAAATGGGTTCGTGAGATTAGGACCAAAGGGTGAGCATACTATACGTTGATCATCTATTCCCACTGACAAGCTCGCTATCTTATCTAAAGGGCGCGCGTTTGGCATCAGCATGTTTCATCAGATGCATTGTCTGCAAATGATGAGAGCAGCCGTGCTGGATAATTCCAAGGCCAACTCGCACACACGGCACTGTTTCAATCTCCTTCGGCAGGCCGTTTTGGTGAGCTTATAGGTACTATCGCCATTACTATCGTTAACGATCAACCAGTGTGCCGCGGACACCACATTGGACCCGTTAGACGCCGTTGACGAAAACTCAAACGTTGGTGCAGATGGCGTCGGTGTCGTCCACCAATGCCGGGACTGGGAAAAGGTGTACGACTATGTCATCGAGAATCAAGGCTTGGAGATCTGGAACAAGACGTCGACGAAGGCGCCAGCATCAGTGATGATGCCTTCCATGGGCCATGCCCATGTAGAGTAGATAGTATATAGGCTACCTTACACCTCATTAATATAAATATGCCATGCGAGCGCGCGGCCCTATATCTTTGATATCCGTGCAAAGGCGTGCAATGCACCCTGGGCGCTGCCTTATCCAAACCCCGGGGTTTCTGCTTTGGGTAAGTCACCTGTCTGCTACTGTCTCCCACCATCATCATCACCGATCCATGTCAAAATCGAAGGCAAGTAAGTGGCATTAAGACACTGGACTGGGTCCTCTCCGGATCGCTGGGACGTTCACCCGTTCGCTTGTCTGCTGCAATCTGCTCCGGTACATATCTTTTGCATCAGTATATCAGAGTGCCCATGCGGTTTCACACCACAAAATGAATCCCGCTCATCGCCAAGTGAAAAATAACTCATGGTCGCATGCTGACATGAGCACATACCTCTCCCAGCTTGGAGTATCATGGGTCTTTATAATGGGCACCCGTGCCAGTTACAAAATCAGTACCTTTTGAGTCTTGACCGTCTTACAATCATGCAATTCTCCGCCATCTTCATCCTTACTGCCCTTGCTCTCGGCATCCAGGCAGCCCCCTCCACTCCTGTTGACCTCGAGGCTCGCTGTGGCTTATCTGCTGCCCCGGTAGACAAGAGAGCTTGCGACTTCTACTACGCAGCTGAGGTCGAGAAGCGATGCGGGCCTTCTGCACCCCCCAATGACAAGCGATCTTGCGACGAGTACTTCCTTGCTGATGTCGTGAAGCGTTCGGAGGTTGAAACTCGTTGCGGCCCTTCTGCTGGTCCCATCGAGAAAAGAGGTGTGTGACAATCGTCAAGGCTATCTGCCCCCGGACTGACCAAGTTACCCACCCAGTTTGCGTGCGTTTACCGAAAGTTGGAGCGGTATGCCTGTGTTTACTCATGTGATCATTATCTAGGACTTCTATTCCGCGGCTGTCGAGAAACGTCAGTAAAATCATGCACATCTATGCAGGAGACTGACATACTTCATCTATAGGCTGTGTACGCATATCATTAAATAAACAGAGTTGAAATAGCTTACTTAGACCTGCAACAGGGTCCCGAAGCGCCCCCCGCTATGAAGAGAGGTGCGGAAGCGCTCGCTGTCTAATTTATAGATATAAAAGCTGACCATGCCATCCATCTAGCATGCGTGAGTCAAGCCTCTGATGAATATAAATCACACGATCCGAAAACAAATTCAATTCTAGAATACATACTTCGCGGCTCTCGACGAGGAGTAGATGTGGGTGTAAGAACTTACTTTGAAACTGTATACGCTGACACATGGATTATAGACGCAATATAAGCGTTTCTTCGTGAGTGAAACCTGCTTTTAACAAGAGAGGACGGGCATCAAGCTCATAATAAAACGATAACCAGGCAACGCATGTATAATTACGATAAATGTTTGGAGTCAAAAGACCCAAGCGAAGAAAATGGGCTGCTACTGCTGTGAACTATGTTATAACTTGAATATTTGTAAAAATCCTGTAGCTTTCAATCTCTACCAGCTGTGAGGGTACAATGGCAAGGAGGTGACATCGTGCGCCTCTGTTGGCCGATTGTCTATTATTGGTGGTAAAACGGTATTGATGCCTAAAGCCTTCGGCCTCCGGCGCCCGATCCGACACTCGTTTCCTTGCAACGTCCATGACATCGAATGTGCTTCCTGCGACGCTTTTCGAAAGCCTTCTTGTCAAACTCGTCACAGTACTCGAACTTACTCAAAATCCAGAGGGGACCGTGACTCCTCAAGCGAAGCAAGCACTGTTGCACGCTGTTCGTGTACCAACGACGAGCGAGACAAGGAAAGAACCTACTAACATGCAGTACAGACAAATGACTTCAAGAATTCATTAACCCAGGCAAAAGATCATGTCAATGCGCTGCCGGGTGGCGAGCTTTTAGTGGAGGAACAGGATGAAGTCATCGAGTTTCTGGAGGGACTAAGAGATCTGAAGCGGCGAGTGTTCCAGAGTCAAATGCCCTTCCCGGCACTGATATAGACCATCTTACCCGCAATCATTGCTATCATAGGCAGCAGCTATCAAAATTCTCAGCAGAAGTAATGTTATCACTGGATTCCACGAAAGTCAGCACCACAGGTCCTGATACTAGCATGCACATGGAAGTTGATTCAATGGCTTCTACGCCTCTGGCTTGATTGAATGCTTAATCGCCACTTCGGATGGATCAAGTAGATGGCGACCAATCGAACAATGGTACCAAATTCACACCATTGTACGCTATTGCTCAGAGGCCAAGCTATCACAACGATTGCACCTTCTTTGGGTCTCCCATGCTACCCGTCTTGATTCTCTCAAGCTAATGGCTTTCTATATGAAAGAAAGCTATACAAATTTTGGCTTATACAAGACGCCATGGCGGAGGATCGGTGCTTTCAAGAAATCAAAAACGCAGTTGTGACGACACAAGAATCAAGAGGCAGAAAGGTTAACCAAATCTATATTCTCCATCAGCTTCGATGATCGTAAACTCGATACTTAACTTACAATGAATCTTCACACCACTGCTCCCAATATTCTCCCACTTTGGCTAACCTGGGCAGCGGGCCCAGAATCTTGCTAGACCACTCCTTCGTCATCCACCATTGTGCTATGGCTTGCACATCCCTCCGCAAGGTACTATCCGATTCTACTACTACCAAATGGTGATATAATTCGCTCTGCTTGCTCGCGACTCCCAGTTGCATCCATATGCACCTTTTCAGGCTGAGGCAAACGCGAGCGATACCTTCTGTAGCCCTCATACGTCGGTACAGACATCGCCTGTACCATTCGATATTATGGTGATGCGAAGGCTCTGGACTGTCGTGCAATTCGAAGTCGAGGCCTAGCGAAAGGTCTGTAAGGTCTCGAAATCCTGCTAGCATGCCTATACAGGTGTCCTGGGATATCAGGTTAACTAACCTGAATATCTATCCAAAGTGATGAAGAGCTTACTGCCCATTGGACGCGATTAGGCTCAATGGACATGAAACTGAAGTCGAACGTCACAAGATTGGGAAACATCTTGGCATACGCTCTAAGTTCAGCAGTGTCTCTGCCATTTGTTCTGCTTTTGAAAGAGCGCATTCCGGGGTAGACCGGTTGCTGCTGGTCGCGAAAATTGAAGAACAGCTCCCAACGGCATCCGGTAATGTCAAGTTCGACGAGAGTTGGCAGAGACGGCGTTAGAAATTGAATTAGGTGAGCATGACTGCTCGGGCCATCTCCAACCGCCCACTGTAATTGAATTCTGCGCAATCCTGATGGACCGTAAACTGCAGCAGCGCTCGTTCCTGATGAAACATGTAACGATAGCTCTTCGACCGAAGTTTGCTTCAACGACTCGTTCAAGTTGGGGATGTCCTTCAAATCAACAAAGCCGGCGCGGCAGAGCGAGAGGGAGACTAAGTTATCAAGTCTGCGAACCAACTGGAGTATTTGAGAAGTTGGATTTTGGCCACCGACCGACGCCCAGTATGGTTCAGCTATTTTCAGATGTCTTCGCATGTTGTCAATACAGTCGGCATAAAATATTTAGAAATGCCTACCTGATGGAACTTTTGATACCCCCATGCTCTTCCAGCAAGCCATCCATCACAACCCGGGTATTTCGACTCAGGGTCACAGCGCGGAACAGCACGTGCAGGGATAATTGCCTGGACTCCCGTGAGACCATGGATATGCTGCAAACATCGACGAATGAAAGATATCCAAGAATTCTCAGAGCGGTTTCGAGGGGGATCGAGAGTATTGACTTCATGATTTTAGTTGACTACGACTATAGAGGGGGGGGGGGAATGTCGACCCGAAGCGGGTTTTGACTTTTAGCCTATGGAAAAAAGAAGGTGGGATCCTCGCTCGGGTCTGAACAGACACAGGTCGCCCAGTCCGGGCATTTCGGGAAGCAGAATCATGAATGAGGCAACGGAACGACTAATCACACTCACGAAGCGAGCGCGTGGGAACCTAAGCAAGATGGTTCTAAACAAACTAAGAAATACAAATGCGACATGTACACCCTTCTACCATATTTTCGGACTGCAAATTGCGTCAGTATCGCTGAAAGAACTGGGGAAATATCACTCACCCATAAAACAAACCATCCTTCACTTGTCTTAATGGTACACCAAGGTAATCGGCCGTGTACATATACACAGTATTCCCCCACCATTTCTGTATCGTATCTTGCCCTATTCGACCATTCTCGGGATATTGTAAACTGCAAGACGATGTGGGTTAGTTGGTTGATACATCGATTCGCGGGGCTATAGACGCACGTGAAAAATATTATCACTGTGCTGACCGCCACACCAGAGTCAAGAGCCGCGGAAAGGACATCTAGACCGGACATCAGCTTGATATACCCGAAGGACAGAGCGTGCACACTTACAATTATACTTAGTCCACCAGGAGAAATGGTTTCTTCGAATGACGTATTGGAAGATGAAGCCAACAATTGTCCAAGGCACATAATTCACCGCATTCGCGGGAGGTATGTCGCCGGTGCCGCCAAAGATGAGAGGGATGCTATGAACGGTTCAGATGGGGAATGTTCGTGAGATGACTATTGTCTTACTTGATATAATTGATGTAGTTGTTGGGCCATTTCTTGTTAATGAGCCCTGATAAAATTCTCGTCAAACGGGCTGCTAGCAATAAAGGGATAATTCTTACAAGGGATAAGTGGGGCGATGGCACCTATGAGGAAGAAATACAAAAGCACTGGAAAGGATGGTCAGCTGAATTTCACCATTGGAGGTTTTTGGCGTGCGAACCACTGGAGTGGAAAATGTTAGCAATGAGCCTCGCTCGTCCAACCGAGTACGTACTTGTATGTTTGACCCTTAGAGAATTGTAAGCGAGGCCCTATAACGCCCCAGATGACACTAGCTGTATAGAATGTCCAGGTGTCCGGACATGAGAATCCGGAAGACTGTAAAGGATCACACATGTCCGCTAAAATCCTCAAAATTCAGCGAGATTGACTGACACAAAAGAAAACAACTTACGGATATGCGAGAACATCCAAGTCTGCACGCCTATTTGCGTGGTGCCAGCAATGACAGTAGCGACTACTTGGCACCAGAACATCGTCCGTGGCGGAATCTCTGCAACGCTGGTGAGTCGTCAGGTATCCAAGCGATTCGGCCGCATACGCACTCATGTAATGGCCAAGTTTGAAGTCACTTGCAAATTGCAGGCCTTGACTCATTGTCTACATCCGCCGCATGAGTATCAAAATAAATAAATTCGGGGAACGCTTACCATGAACCCCCACGTCTTGAATAGCATCATAGCCACGGGCTTTCCTGGCAGTGCATAGCCAATGACCAGCTCCGTTATAACGTTGAGACCGATTTGTTGATTCGTGATAGCTTGAATCATGCCGATGGGAATGACATAGATATATGCAATGACAAGAGCGAGGACGAAGGCCCACACAGGCATTTGAGTCGGCCAGAGCTCGATACTGACCACGCCGAAAGCGAACATAACAACTACAAGCAATATTAACAAAATTATCGGACAGAGAAACAACTGTCACAATTACCGAATATGACGCCATACCACCATGCGGGAACTGCGAATCTTGTCAATATGAGATGAAATGGCGTCCATAAAGCGATAATACCTTCTCGGTATCGGGTCATCAGCCTCGCATGAATATCTGGCTGCTCCGCTAATGTACGTCGGCATTGCGACCAAATTTGCTTCCGGAGGTAGAGAAGGGCATGGACAAAAGTCGAGCTGATCGCAGCGAAAGAGAGGCCGTAGGAAATCGCGAATGTCGTGCTGAGAAATAGTGGGCTGTAAGCCTTATAACGTTCCATATCAAAGGTGTGGTCTGGGCCGAGAATCCTTTTGACCTGATAGTGTTGGCCAGTGTTGTCGTATGCCTCTCGGCTCATGATTGGCATGTACTCTGAGTTCCATGTATTGGTATACTGCGAAGATCAATGTCAGGTGCTGCAAGGGGAAGAAAGGAAATAGCTAAGTTACGTAGATAATCGGTGAGAGCACCCCTGTGGATAAAAATTGTGAGCGCACGATAAAGTATAGCAAGTGGAATTTACGAACAGAAAAATGCGACAAATCCGACGGCAAGGTTCGCCTGTGCCCACCCTGTCGAAATCGTTCAAGTCAATAGCCGCTAAGTGTCGGATCATTGATGGCGACATACAAGGTGTCGCAAGCCTGCCATGACAACATCCCGTCAGCAATTATCCGACGATGCGATGGATTAGGAACACTCACGGGCTGCCGATGTAAGCGATTTGAGACCAGTCGAATGTAATCAGTGACATGCCGAGCCCATATTCATAACCGAACAGCTGATTGATAACCACGTTGTCGGGTTTTATCCAGCAGACCCAAGTGAAAGTGGACAGTGCGGTAAACAAGTAGCCGGGAAGAAGGTCTGCGAATGAGGTGTGAGCTGATAGACCCAAGTATATAAAAATCAGACAGATAAATCGATACGCACACCACACGCCCGATATCACAAAGGCATATACAAAGAATCGCTCCCGGCTCATGCCTCCTCGTCCACCAATGCCCTGATACTGCTGCGAATGTAATGTGTTGAAGAGCGTGCAGTATACTAAGTTTTCTGGCCAGACTTTGGCATTGTGTCAGTCTTGGATTGCAATGATTGATTAACGTGTACGCACTCATAGATGGCGGCGATACTAAAAATCGTCGAGAGACGCCTCCGATGCTTAGGCCGATAAGCTGTGTGGACATGACTACCATCCACTGGTAACCGAGACTGAATTCCTCTCGATTGTAAAATACCCGTTGCACGGCGGTAATATCGGTCTGCGAGGGATGAGCCACAAGTAAAGTGATCAAGGAAATGTGAGACATACAGCGTATGCCGAAGCAGCACCAACGGTGCTCATAATCGTGACAAGGACATGCTCCTTAATCGTAAAAGGGCCAGGGTTGAGTGATACACCAAAAATCTTCCATCGGGGCGTGATGCGGGCCAGTGCTCGTCCAAAAGGAAACGCTATCAGTTGTGCTACGAGCTGCACATAATATGAGCAACGAGTCTAAACGTCAGTAAGAACGACTGACCGAGCCGATTTGGACCGACGGCCACCGGAAAAAGAAGAACTGATTTAAGCCTGATATTACTATCGCACAAAGGAGGCCCATGAACCATGCCCGTGCCGTCCCGCATTCCATGTCGGGGTCGTCAGCATTGGAGACAGCCGAACGGACTTCCGGGTATGGGCTGTCATCCTCTGAACGATAGTTCAAAGATTGCAAACCACTGGATTAGATGAAATAACGTACCTAGCCACTCGACTTGCGGGTCCCAATTTGGGTCCTCAAAGTCCTCGTCCTCGATCACATCCTGGGAAGCATTGGGATATGTATAAAGCATGAATAGGAGAGACTTACCACTACAGCTGGGGTGAGAGTGCTCCATTTTAATTATGTAAACCCGAGTCAACCGACTTGCACTTACCAGTTACTCCATTCTCGATCACTTTCCATTTATCATCCATATAGCTCAACCTCCCCCTCGGAGCATGGCGGTGATGTGTAGAACTTTGCGAATCATGCGAATCTTCACTGCGCTCTGACTCGCGAGACCCGCGAGCCAGGTGCTGCGGGTTTTCAACAGACATGCGGGGGTGATCGGTAGCGGACCGGGAAGCCTAGGAGAGACGGCTTGACGAGTTGAGGCCCGCCTGAGTAAGATATGTACAATGTCCAGACGGAGAGGACGCTTGTCCAGCAACCGCGCTCAGCAGTGCGTTGTGGTGAGTAGCAGGAGCAGACAAGCTTTCCGAGCGGTTATAGGATTACCACTATCACCACGTCCCACAAATCGTGCTTATCGGGCTGGGCGCACGGAATGGGAGCTGCCGGTTGTGCATCACCCCACCCGGGATTAAAGGTCCACGTCAAAAACTGTCAAATCTGGGCAGCAGCATGGCGCATGAGGAAGGAGCACATGGAACCGTTTCTGCATTGAGCAGTTGCTGTGAAACCGATTTGATATCAAGGAACAATTTACTTCCAATAGCATTTTTGCGGATAGATTCGCACTTGGCGAATACATCAAACATTTCTTGATGCAAAAGCGAAAAGCGTCGCAACTCAGGATTTCGAAGCGTCGGGACGGAGCTGGGCGGTCGAAGCAGTGCAGGGAAATGGGTAAGGTACTGCTTCCGTCTTCCCGACCTGGCCGTTGCTGCCGCGTGTACCTATCGAAGCGCGTGCTCTGGATCTTCTTCACTGTCGTGTACTTGCATATTTTGGGACAAATTCGTACCTAAATGCTAAATAGATGTAAGTCGGGCTCGTTGAAGTATTACAAAGACTGTCAAAATTGTCATGGTCACGATATCATTGGAGTCAGTGCTCTAGATCTGCTGCCAATCTGCTGCACCCATTCAACAAGCCGCAGGCAGTGTAACAGAGTGTAACGCGCAGCACGCAAAGTGGCGCAATTACGGCGTAGAACAGTACGTACAGCTCTTATGTCGAAACACAATCATCTCAGGGTGGCCTTGCAGATCCTGTCGAGGTACCCGAGGTGACGAAAGTTACCATCGTTTCGCAGAGCTCACTCCGTCGGCACCGATGTAGGAGAGGCGACCCAGGACGACCTGTGCATATGCATATGACGCATTTCAGAGCCAACATATATATATCCCTGCAGTCAGGCCAACCGTTACTCGGTGCCGCAAGTATTGGCCTCAAATGTGACACGCACACGAGAGACCTGCCCGCCCCGCCACACCAACCACTCCAAGACAGATCGAACAGCGTTAATCCAAGCAGCACAGCCTTGCATCAGCGTGTGTACAAACCCTAGTTTCCCACATGCTCACACGAGTACTCAATGAACTGAATCACGGTTGAATCTTTCTCGCGATGCTTCGTAGCCTAGTCGCGAATACAGGGAGACCTCTGGAGCCTCCGGACTGCGTGCGAGGGTTTGTTTCGGAACCGAAGCCTATGGATAGATCTATTACCGTGGCATTCGGCGCCCTGGGTAGCAGATGTAGAGGAAATATCGTATTCAGATCCACAGTCCATGCAGCAAGCTTGTCTGGCACACGCCACTGGCCGTGAAACTCGTGGAAATGGAGCGGCACAACGGCGGTATACCCTGTACAACTCGTCTAGACGCTGGGAATTCGAAATTATCGGCAAGACAGAGCAGGCTTTGCGTCTTGCAGCCACCCTTCTCAGAGGCTCGAGCTATAAAGTTTGTGCACATGCCTACTCCTTATCTCTTTGACATATGCTGCCCAGCTCGGATCTCGCTCAAAAACTCCGCGAAGCTCGCATTCATACTCGCCACAAGACGAGGAACAGGTAGGCCCAACTGACGCCATTGTATTTAAATTACAGTCATGATCACCTGTGACAATGGTCGTGATTCTTGTGCGGCTGCGGACAATGTTCGATGGAAGCACTGGTTCTTTGGCAGGATTCTGATACGCGCGTTTAACAAAACACTATCAGGTCGGGCTACCTCGAACGGATGGACTGATGCTATAGCCAGTGACACCGCGGATGCATAATCTGCACCCCTTAACATCGCAGCTCGTTGCTTGGGGACGAGTGGGACTGTACAGTGAACAGGTTTTCTCATGCAGCATGGTCTAGCGGTCAGAGCAGCCCTTTTTCTCATATTCACGAGCGCACATTTCACAGACTCCGATGACAGCCCGCCCTCTCAACAGCCGCCGCGTAGTCGAACGAATCACCACACTGTGAGTACCAAAACAATTCCCCGCTCGCATTTCAGACTTGCTATCAGCGGTGGAGAAAATCTACTGATATCTCCTCGATGTTCGCAACCAAGTCCAACACTTTGCATGAGGTTCTTTTGCCGACCCCTTCGGCAGAAGCTTTCTTGAGGGGCCAATCAGGATCCCAAAATGACACCTTGCATGCAGCAATAAACTGTCGCATGGAGCTCGCAACCATAATTGTACTGTCTTTGGAAACTGTCATGCGACCAGGACCTTTTGGGTTTAGTCTTGGACCCATATAAATCGGCGTTATTTTCTTGTTCTCGAGTCTGACAAGTTTATTTGCGAGGTGTTTGGGTGGTCGCAGCGTGACGCCATCTCGATGCAACAAATATACTTTTACCCACCTCATTTGTGCTGGCTCCGCTGCGTCACCATCTCAACACCACAGCTCCAGCAGAAGAAGAGAGCACTAGCAGAGTGACTGCGGTGTTGGATGGCGGATCAGGGTAATCAGCCGATCTCCCGGCGCTGTAACATGCGCAGCCATGCCTAGCATTTTAGAGAGTGTTATATCTCACGGCCAATTCATCTATGCTGATGTATTGGTCTTCGCCGACTGTGTCCGCGAGGAACGCCCCTTTGATTGAGATGCAGTCCATCGCAGGCCCTCAATCCTTGTAACCGTGTAATTTACATCAAGTTTTAAGATGAAAAGAGCCTATCAGGAATGGTTTGCTGATTTCTGTACATGAAGCTTTCAAGGGGGACGATAAGGTGGTACCAGCTTTAAATTGGACTAATCAAACGAGTTTACATGCATTGGGTAACAATTTGCCACTCTGTAAGATATCAGTACATCCACCTCTAAAATTCATACCTAGGAAACGTTGTAATCAAATTTTCAGCTAGCATGATCTATACTCTTGTCTGCTACGGGCTGTGGAATAGTCAATGGTGCAGTTGTGGGCCGTGGCTTCTCTGTAGAGATTTTATTATCATCAAGACAACACTTAAATCATCAAGCGAGTGAAAATAGCCGAGACAAGCATCCTGAGAAGTGTTGATAAGCACTCTGTGTACTCTTCTCAAATATTGTCACCCAAATACCTCGCCAGATTTCAAAACAAACCATCGGTGGCAATGCTGAATCCGAGTAGCCCCTGAGATTGACCACGTGCAGTTTTCCCCCTCGCCTCCTCCTCTCGGCTCCCTCGACGCGTCCTTTGCGATGACTATACAAGCAGCCCAGAAGCAAGCGATCGAAGAAATAATCAATGTGCTTGTGAATACGTCTCCCCCGCGTGGAAAACGCCATCTCTCAGCGATGTTCATGGACCTCGTTGACCGCTCTGAATATCCTGAGTACTACGAGGTACGTGGACTAACTCATTTACCTGGTCCATCACACCTCAATTACCGCCCTCTCTCTATACCAGGTGATACCAGAACCTAGGTGTCTGAATGATATCCGGGCCAGTGTCGAGAAAGGCCGTTATAAGGATGCTTTGAGCGCGTATACCGATTTGTCTCTCGTGTTCTGGAACGCGATGTTCTACAATGAGCCAGACAGCCAGATTGCAATGGATGCAAGTACTCTCAAAGTGTGTACCACTCTAATCTGAGCCTGCTGAAGTGCTGACAAAATTGTGCCTATTGTCAAAAGGGCGTATTGGAGAGCGAATGGCAGAAGCACTCAGTTTTACCAAGCGATATCCGTGCGTCGCCACCTCCTTCATCAGCTCAGAAAGTCCATGCGAAGCCGCCCGCCACATTACCGCCTGCCCCCACACCTGCGAAACGCACATCAACTCCTCGCGTTTCTACACCCAAAGGTACTCCGGCTCCACCGCCGTCAATTCAAACCACTTTCCCCGCTGCCAATCCGCAAACGCAGTCCGTTGCATCGTCTTCTCGCCCGCTTCCTGCATCCTCGCGGACGCGTACACCAATGTCTGAGATGGAAGTAGACGGCGATGAGAGCATGGACGCGGATGTTGAGATTGATGTGGTGGACCACGAAGCCAATGCACGTCAAAACCGCGGTGGGAGTGCAATGCCAGTAGCACCGTATGCTGCAGGGTCTGGGCAACAAGAGGGCGCAGGAGTCGGAATGGGCATGGAGCGAGATGATGACAGTGACGAGATTGTGCGCGCACTGGAGAAGAGTCTACCGCGATGGGGAGGCTACGAAGATGTGGGGTGGATGTCAGAGGTCTCACACGTGAGTATCAGTATCTTTATCGTCGGTTTTATGGAAGTGACTTACTGGTAGAGTAGGAGCGACATGTTGAGATCATCCACGTCATCAAGAGCTATAAAGATATAGTGTAAGGGCACATATTTTTCTTCAGTGGCAAGCACTCAATACTCTTTTAGTGGGAACCGGCTCGCGACGGCTCTTGAAGCCGTAGGCGAGGAAACAATCATCAATAATGTATCTTACACTGTACATATTCAACAACATGCAACTCGAGCGCAGAGCTAACTGGAACAATGACAGGCACCACTATCTCTTAAGTTAATAGAGGTCCGTCTTTCACCTCCAGGAATTGAGATGAGCTATGACTAAAGAATTGTCCAGTCTAATGTACGCGCAAAGAAGTTTGGATCTAGCCAAGAATTCGACAAAAGCATGATCCGTCTTTTCGAAAAAGCAAGACGATGGCATGAGCCTTGTAGTGAGCCCTACGGACGGGTCCTTCTCCTTCAAGTAATCATTGCCGTACCCTTACTCTGTCCGCAATCTGACGCATTTACAGCGTCTCTACCAAGCACTAACATCCTCAAATCCACCACCCGGGCCACCCTATTCCTCACCCACCAACTTTGCATCGCTTCGTGCTGGGCCCGGCACCGCTCGTCCAGTACATGCAACTCACACTGCTGACCCTGAAGGTGGTGTCCCAGGCGTGACCACTTTCCGTGTGTCGAACAAAGACCGGACGTTTGTAGACGAGGTGCACTATAAGGGCTGGAGTGTGCGCTTGGGGGATTGGCTGCATTTGAGCAATCCTGATGACCCAAGCCGGCCGATTGTGGCCCAAGTCTTCAAGTGTTGGGTTAGTGATGAAATGTGAGTCAAGCGATTTCTGCCAATGCGCGCATTTGACTCATGTGACGACAAGTGCGAAGAAGGGGCAGCCGGGTTTGACAATGTGTTGGTACTTCAGACCAGAGCAGGTTTGTCTAGCTTTGTGCATTGGACGTGCTACCTCCTGACTGTTCCCAGACTTTCCATCCCGTTGAAAGACAATTCTGGGAAGGCGAAGTTTTCAAAACTAGTGCGTTTTGTCATTCACCCTCCACTACTTGATACTAATCTGTACCCCAGGCCACTTTGCAGATCACCCATTGGACGACATAATCGAAAAGATCGCCTGCCAGTTCACCGCGCGGCACATTCGCGGTCGCCCGCGCCCGCCATTCTGGTATCCAGGCTGGCCACTCTACGTCTGTGATTCACGCTACAACGATCGCGAGCGCGTCTTCGTGCGCATCAAAAACTGGAACTCGTGCGTGCCGGAGGAAGTGCGCAAGAGCGACGAATTTATGCCTATATTCCCATTTGAGCGCACCGTGTTCCCGCGGCGCTATGGGAGTCCCTTCGTCGTACAAAACCCCAAAATTGGCCCGGTGAAGGGCCCAGGAGGAATTGGGCATGCGGTGGAGAGGGTGGAGGGTGAGAATGTTGATTCGGGTAGGAAGAGGCCGAGAAGGACTGCGGGTGGCGATGGACCTAGCAAAGGAGTCTTCGTTGGGTCTGGGACGCCGGGAGCAGGAACAGTGCCTGCGCCCGTATACCAACAGCAACAGCCGCAATACCAGCACAGGTCTCCCGGGCATGTCGAGGACCGGTCAATCATCAATGCTGCGGGTGGGATGGCAGTGCTGGGCGGCCAGGTGCATGTGGAAAAGCTGCCTTCTGAGACGGGTAAGCCTGCCCCTGCTCTTCCTTATACAACGGATCTGATGATGGTCGTGCAGCGAGACACTTTGATCGTGACCCAGAGACGAACGAGGTTCTATGGTTTGCTTCGCCCCCACTCAACGTAGCGCATGCTCCAACACCAAAGTACAGCCTGGCCTACTTGCACTTCCTCGCAAAGAAGCGCAAGGCCGAATTGGAAGGCGTAGACACGGGCAAGCGTCCGAAGGTGCAACCATCACCAACTATGACAGAGATTTCACGCAGAGTCCTAGCCAATGCCTCTGAGTCTTGAGTTTATATTTTCATCCTCATTTCCGTGTACTTGTCTTCAACATTAATTATATTTGTTCCACAACGGTCTGCGCATGTCCGAAAGGTAGTCATAAGTACATCCCAAGCGCAGATCAAAGGAGCTGAAACGGATATAAGAGGACTCGGATCAAGCACGTAAATAATTCCAGTGAATAACTTATTCCTGAACCCTTCCAGCTAAGCAGTGTAAGTAGGTCGTGTCTGTCATTTATATTATATCTCAGGCTCCTCGTCCGCATCACCCGCTGCATGTTCATAAACCTGCGCATGCTGCTGGGCCGGCGGCATAATAATCTCCTCCCTATTCGCTGCTTGGGGCGCAGACGCAAATTCAACTCTCTCCTTCCTATCCGTGCTCTGGGCCGGGGCCTCACCATCCACAGTCATATAAATCTGCTTCCTCTTGACATCCATGTCGTCCAACGCGCGTGGCGCCATTGTCTGCACCTCGCCTGAGCCCGGCTGCGATGTGTAGATCGGCGGGTTTATGCGCCCACGCTGTGATGGCGGGGAGGCGCCCGAGCTGCCCGCATTGCTGGGGTCGCCCACCGCAGTAGCAGCCGCGGTCGCCCGCGAGAACCGCCGCGCGAGCACGTCTGCCGTGTTAGACGCCGTCGGAAGCGCACCGAACCCGGCATGGACTTGCGTCGTTGACCCGCCGAGGGACGGCGGCAGGTGTGTCTCTGAGGAGTGCGCTGTCGGCGACGTGGGCGATATGAAGCCGGTATTTTGGTACGCGAACGAAGACGGTGCGCTAGGGGTTGGCGCAATCATTGCTGGGTAGTTCCGCCGCCCACCCGATGGGGTGACGAGCGTCATCTGCGGCGATACCGGGAGCACAGACGCGGGGGGCGTAAGATGCAGCGGGGTCACATCCGAGTACCGCGAGGGGTCGAGGTACCCCATCGACGAATCGGATGGTCCGCGCATGTGTGTCATATCGGGACGCGGGCTGCTGCTCGTAGCCGGATAGCCCGAGCTGATGCTCTCCGGAGGCGGTGGATTAGGACGCTTCGAGGGGTGTTGGTGGCGCTTCCACATAAAAAGCGCGAGCGCGAGGAGGAGCACGGCGAGCCCGCCAATAACGCCACCCACAATGGGCCCGATGGGCGAAGATTTTCCGTGACTTGGTGTCGGAGAGGGGGAGTTGGAGGAGGTAGGGGATGCGCCTGTCTGATCTGGATGGCCTGGATGGACATCGAGTGATTAGATGATGGGTAAGGTGTAAGTGATTTGGGGGGTACGTACCTTGCTGCGCGAGCGATTGAGCTTGAGTCGCGGAAAACTCGGCATTCGGCCACGATGCGGCTACCAGGCAATGCGTTAGTTCTGGATATGTGAGAGGAAAGGGGGGCGCATACGATTTTGAGCTGCCCAGTATGGGATGGCCGTCTCATTGGGCAGGGTGAAGCCTTTATCAGAAGGGAAATATCTAGGAATCGTCAGATAAACATCTTGTCTTAGCACGCTGTGAAAGCAAGAGCGAGTGAAGATGCATACGTGGTTCCCGATACCAGCTGGGCACAGTTCATTTGCCAGTTTCCCCAGCTGAGCAAGTTTTTGAGTTTCAGACGCGTCAAGGGGAGATTGAAGGCAGAACGCACGTTAGGACCTCTACTGAATTTTGGCAAACCGTACACCCCGATAGCAGATTGTATGCTGCCCAAGAACTGTACAGCATATTTAGAATGTAAGCTCGTGCAATTATTTTACGTAGATCAACTCACCATGTGCAAGCGTTGGCCAGGAAGTCCCCAGAGGTAGAAGGAGGAGGGTACTGCAGTGCACCTGATATAGGCGGTACGTTCCATTCTACGCACAATTCCATTCAGCGCCCACGTACGAAAGGAGAGAATGATAAGACGCACGACCGCCATTCGAGCACGCTGCCTGCACCCAAGCCGCGACAACGCACGGAGACTGCCCCTTCCCGTTGTTCATCCATGAAAAGCTTGGGTCACAGACTGCAGTCACATTGACCGCATCCCGCGCAACGAGCGCGCGCGCAGCAGGGCCCGTTGACGGTCCACCTATTGATCGGCGCGCTACTTCGGCGCGAGGCATAACTGGTTCTAGATCCCTGAATGCAGTTACAAGTCCGCGCGCGCGATGTTCAAGAAGAGGGATGGGAGACTAAGATGGAAGTAGCCAGCAGAGCGCCGGATGGGATGGATTGAAACTTTGAAACTGGTTTCTGTCGGGCTGCTCGCCTTCCGATGGCTAGTATAAATGTAACGCCTCATGGCCACCTAATTGCCAGGGGCAGTGCAACCGCTGAGTGCAGCCGGTCTCGACGCGGGCGTCTGCGGGGATTTGAAAAATGAGCGCATGCGCACCGCATTACACGTGACGAATGTTCAGCCTTGTTCAGCAAGGCTGACGCACCGCTTTACTTACCGTTGCTTCACCGTAGCATCCGAAGGTCCTAGGATGCTGGCGGCTGGAATAGTCTGGCTAATTATAGGAAGGAGCGCTCAGCACGCTGGATAACAGCGGAAGAATGCAACCAACTTGCATTCCGAACATGTGATGGTTCAAGATGAGTCCTCCACACTATCAACGAGCTGTCCAAATTAAAAGTCCCTCGAAACTAGATACTGTATCTCTAACAGGCATCGTCGGCGACCACTATGCCATAGCTCAACAGGCTTTAATGGCAATGCGGTTATGCAAATCACCCTCATGATCGAGCGGCGTCATACAAGCTTTCTTTCTCGATTTCTGTCGTCCTTCTGACCGGTTCTGACCGGTCACCGATCACTCGCGATCGTCCTATAGGTTTGTCGATCACAGCCCTGTGTGTTGGCAGGTCGTGCATCATCCCTATCAGAATTTACCGCTGATTAGGCGTCCCTCCAAGCACGTGTGGGATTGCCAGACTCACACAACTTAAATCGACCTTCGAGCGTCTTTGCAAAGCTCTCCCTCTCGGACCAAAACTCCGGTGCCTTGCCGTGCTGCATAGGGGACCGAGTCCATCACCGCCGAAGGACACTTGTATTGTTGCGCGAGGACAGTGCTGGTTTCAAGTATGACATCCAACTGGCGCGAAGATCTCGGCGCGCCTACTGTTGCATCCCTCATACCAGCGTACGTATTAATGAATTGCATTTGAAATGCCCAGACTGCATAACTTCGTCGACCCCCACGATTTACTATGCGTGATGATACTCCATGTATGTATCAGCATATGAACTTCGGGGTGAGGATGGGTTGGGTGAGGATGGGTTGGCCTGTGGATAGCCTTTATAGCATTACGAGCATATGATCAACTGTAAACTTGGGAATATCTTATCGGATATCGGCTTCTAACTTAACCAATGGCAGACAGACGCGCAGCTGTCACGGGGATAAGGCGACGCGCATCTTCTGAATCTACAAATCCTCCACGGATATTCACTTCGCCGAGTTTCATTTCTATAGAGCAAATTTACTATCTACTTCACTAAACCAGGACTTATTTATACCTGTGGACAAAGTCCTTCCGGAGACTGTTAACTGCGAAGCCTAACCGAAGCTGCGCATAAATTTGCACGTCCTTGTGTAGTCGGCGCCGCCGAAAAAAATAACGCCAGAAGGAGATGTTAAGAAGGGAATATCTCACAAGTAAGTTCGGAGTACATCCAAGCAAACGCGTTGAGAAATCGACAGAGATGCTGACAGTGGGGTCCGATCCTAGTCAGGTAGGTAAGGACAGCATTATTTTCCATGGAGTGCATATGTTTGCATTTTCCGAGTTCTCAGAAGGCTGAATATGCATATATTATCAGGCCTTCAAACCTTGGGCATTTGTCGTGAAAACACCGAAAAATGAAAGCTGGTGACTGGAAGCAATGAGAGTGTAGTCCATCTTCAGTGTCCGTGGCGTCCTTCGACTTAGGCGAGTCATTGAATACAATATGAATAGAGGATTACATTGCTGGTGATTTCGACTGCCGGCTTTATCCATCGAATTTCTGTGTGCCTGTAGACGCCAATAACAGCGGATATCCTAGTCGGCATCGGCGAGATCTCAGACTCGCGAAAGTCAGCCTTTGCAGGGGCGCCAAAATCATCTCTTCCGCGCAACGAGCCAGACCCTGCCATGTTGGCCGGCCTCGTAGGTTAGCACACAACGCGCGACCAGCAAACCTTCTGGCTAAGTTGCATAGGCAATTTGTGCCTGCGATCATATCTCAGGCTCCTCGTCCGTATCGCCAGCTACCCGGTCGTAAACCTGCGCACGATGCTGTGCTGGCGCCATAAGGATCCCCCTACTCGTTACATGGGGCGGCCGCGCAAATTGAACTCTCTCGTTCTTATCCCTACTTCGGTCTCGGGCCTCTGTACCTGCTCTCGTGTGCATCTGCCTCATGACCTCCAGTGCGTGTGGCGCCATTGTCCGCATCTCGCTTGAGCCCGACTGTGACATGTAGATCGGCGCATTTGGGCGTGCACGCTGAGATAGTGGGGGAACAACTGAGCTGCCGGCATTACTGGGATCCTTCGTAGCAGCAGCTGCCACATTTTCCCGCGAGAACCGCCGGGCGATCACTTCAGCCGTGTTCGACGTCGTCAGGAGTGGGCCGAACCCGATCTGGACCTGCGACGTTGACGAGCCAAGGGAAGGCGGTAGATGTGTCTCTGAGGATTGCGCTGTTGGCAAGTTGGCGGTCAAGAAGCTAGGCTTTGGGTACGTGGACGAATGAGGCGCGTTACTGGTAGGCGCAATCATTGAGGGGTAGTTGCGCCGCCCGCCCGATGGGGTGACGAGGGTCATCTGTGGCGATACCGGAAGCACAGGCGCGGGAGGCGTGAACTGCAGCGGGGTGACATCTACATACCGCGTGGGGTCGAGGTACGCAATCGACGAGTCGGACAGCGCGCGCATGTGCGCCATATCCGGACGCGACTTGCTTCGCGTAGCTGAATGCCCCGAGTTGGCGGCTGGCGGGGGCAGCTGGTGGGCGGGCGTCGGGAAGGAGCGGTGACTGCACTTCCAAAGAAAGAGGGCAAGCGCGACGAGGAGCACAGCGAGCCCGCCGAGAACCCCACCCACAATGAGCCCAATGGGCAAAGATCTGCCGGCGCTAGGGGAGGGTGCGCCTGTCTGATCTGGATGGCCTGAGTGGGCATCGAGGATTAGATAAGGACGGATATGACGGAGGTGGTTCGGAGGTAGATACCTTGCTGTGCGAGATTTTGAGCTTGTGTCGCGGAAAACTCGGCATTCGGCCACCATGCGGCTGACGGGAGATATGTTGGTTTTGGGACAAGTAAAGGGTAAAGGGGCTTACGATTTTGAGCTGCCCAGTATGGAATAGCCGTTTCACTAGGAAACGTAATGCCTTTCTCGGAGGGGAAATATCTGGTAGATTCGGAGTCAGCGTCTTATATTGGCTGATTGTGAATGGAGGCGCGAGGGGAGATACGTACGTGGTTCCCGATATTAACTGAGCACAGTTCATCTGCCAGGTGCCCCAGCTATGTAATTTGGAAATATCAGAAACATCGTGAGGATATTCAAGGTGAAAACACACGTTAGAACCTCTACTGAGCTTTGGCAGATCGTGCACCCTGATAGCAGATTGTACGCTGCCCAAGAACTGGACCGCATGAGTAGGATGTAT
The DNA here is from genome assembly GCA_014898675.1 of Athelia sp. TMB. NCBI lineage: Eukaryota > Fungi > Basidiomycota > Agaricomycetes > Atheliales > Atheliaceae > Athelia > Athelia sp. TMB. The sequence goes on from JACXVL010000310.1 coordinate 55,958, forward strand.
GATCATGCAATCACTTCACATAGAATCCACTCACCATGTGCAAGCGTTGGCCGGGAGGGTCCCGGAAGGAGAAGGAGCAGGGTACATCTGTGAACCTGATATAGGCGGCACATTCCATTCTGTGAATGAACAAGTACTTTCAGCACTCGCGTACGGAGGGACGAGAGAAATGCAAGACGCACGGCCGCTATCCGAGCACGCAGCCTGTACCCACGCCGCAACGGTGCATGGAGACTGCCCCTTCCCGTTGGTCATCCATGAAAAGCTTGAGTCACAAAACGCGGTCGCATTGACAGCATCCCGCGCAACGAGAGCGCGCGCAGTTGACAGTCCACCTATTGATCGATGCGCCCCGCTGGCGCGAGACATGGCCAGTCTCGAGCCCCCGAACTTAGTTAACAAGTCCGTGCGCGCGATGTCTGGGTAGTGACGTAAGAGAGATGGCAGGTCAAGATGGAAGTCACCAGTAGAGAAATGGGGCAGATTGAAAACAGGCATCCATCGAGCTGCTCACCGCTGAGGGACAGTATAAATGTAACGCCTCATGGTCACCTAATTGCCAAGGCTGTGTGCACGGTCTCGGCGCGGAGGGAGACTCATTAAGTCCTTGAAGGGTCGGCCATGTTCGTTCCTGGAGAGGACAAGGAGAGGGCCAAAAGATTCACACAATCCCATTGACGATGCTGCCCACGGGGTGCTACCCGGTGCTCAGGGCTCTGCTGCGACCATGGATTTGCCTCTGTGCTTTCCGATTAGAGTGAATCTCCTGATAAAAAGTGTGCGCTTTTCATTACTAAAGCCACTGGCGCCTTGCATCATACGTACTCGTCAAACTGCTGTCTTTTGAACTTTGATTGTACTTACTGGTATCATGGGTGTATGTGCGAAAGGATTCCGGTCCGGGAACTAGCGGATGCAGCCCAAATGTAGCCAAATGTCAGAGTGCTTTCCACCTTGCCCCTCGTCGTTGGGTGCTCACCTGAACATCCGATGGTTTCTTTGATATCTATACCGGCATCTCTGTTGACTTCAACCCATTTAAAGAGCAAAGTCAAATTTAAAGCGCTACTTGCCAAACTCTACTCAAACAATGGCGTCCAAAATTTCAATGAATTCCGGCAAAAATGTGCGAGTCGGATTGGGTTGCCCAGAATCCAGATATCCCATTATGGCCCACTTCACATAGGGTGTTTTGATGAATGTCATTAATATTAGCTCGTCTTGTTCTCCGCGTGGCCTTTGTTGGCTATATTGCTTTGACGATCAAGGAACGATGGACGAACGGTAATGAGTAGTGAAGTGGTCCAGCGCTTAGTAGCCTGAGGCGTGTTCGGATGTATTTGCAATTGTTGCTTCGGCGTTCATAACGAGTGCTCACCAGAGTCACCATACCGTCACCATCATCCCTGAATGGACGCCGCAGTCTCTGAATGTGCCTCCTACCTTGTCGAAAAGCTTAAATCGTATGTTCACTTCTAGATTCTCGACTGCCAGCTCCCTTCAACGAATCTCTCGATCTGCCTCAGGACGCCCACATCAACGCGTCTCCTCGTCGGCATCAGCGGGATCCCAGCCTCGGGTAAGTCGACCTTCGCAGAGGCCGTCGTCGACAAGACAAACCACCTCCTGCAAACTGAAGGGGTTTCCGATCCCGCCATCTTGGTGGGCCTCGACGGCTGGCACCTGACGCGCGCCCAGCTCGACGCCTTCCCGTCCCCACACCTCGCGCACGCGCGCCGCGGCGCACACTGGACATTCGACGGCCCAGCCTACGTCGCGTTCGTGCACGCGCTCCGGAGACCGCTTTCTTCAGACCAAGTGATCACCGCCCCGTCGTTCGACCATGCGCTGAAGGACCCAGCGCCGCACGCGGTGTCTATCCATGTGCACCACCGGATAGTGGTCATCGAAGGCCTTTACACGTTTTTGGCGATTGAGCCGTGGGCGCGGGGTGGGGAACAGCTGGATGAGCGGTGGTTGCTGGACCTGGACGAAGAGGAGGCTAGGACGCGGCTGGTGAAACGGCATGTGAAGACGGGCGTGTGTAAGGATTTGGAGGAAGCAGAACACAGAGCGGAGGAGAACGATATGCCAAGTAAGAGTATTGTTCATCATTAACCATTTGGCACTAACAATGAGCCTAGACGGGAGGTTCATCCTGGAGAACATCTTACAGACAACTAAGCAAATACCAAGCATCGAGGACCCTGCACTCACGCAGTCACTCTAAAACTGATGCAATGCGGTTCCAGCGAAATGCGAACATTTGCATTATATGCCCCGGATGGTTGGATGCTGCTCAATTCTGGTGGTTTTCTCATTACAGCCTCTTGGAGCCATTGAATAATATCCCTGGTATCTTTGGAATCCTAATTTTTGTTGTGGGAAACATGCTCTTCGAAGGATTGTACGTCGGAACCAGCCCATTTACATGTCTATGCCAGCCTCCCAAACCCTGATACTTATCCATGTTGAATGACTGAGCAGAAAGTGTCGCCAGTACTATTTACAGTGGCTGATGTACATTAGGATAATTTACTCATTATAAACCATACACCAAAACTTGACCAAAACGTCTCCTTTCAAGTTCCCATACGCGATGCCTCGAACTTGGCACTGATCACTTGAAGAAGTCTGATCAATTCGTTTGTACGCGTTGTTCGTGTAGCAGGTACTATCGAGCATGTTTATTAGCTGCGATAAGTGCTCGACTCGTCAAATCCCGTCAAATTGATTTCAAAATTCGACCAGTGGTCGACCGGTCAGTGGTCACCACCTCACGGCCGCAATACCCACAACTGCCCTCGAGCTCGTCTGCCCTCAACCGTCTTCTTCTACTTTATGTATTCAACGTCTTTTGCTTCAAACTCCAACTGGCTCTCCTGCTATCGATTTTCATTCTATCAAAGTAAATGCATGCACAGTGCAGGCTTCTACGACTCGACGGAGGCATGCTCAATTGAAATGGTGACGATGCCCAGGTCGGAAGCTGGAGCCGTCATCGCATTTCTTGCCACCATTTGAATTCATCAAGACTGTATACTATCAATTCATATTTTCTAGCAGACAGCATCCGCCAATCGCCAACGCAGCGCAACAGACTTCGACCACGCACCTAAAACAAAAAGCTTCAGATTCGACGACAGCCTGCTCGAGTGGAACGCGAACCATGAAGGCCGATTTCAAATGAGATCATTACAACTTCCCACTGTTGATTCATTAACGTTAAGTGTGTATATGTAATCCACTTTCCGTGAAAGGTCAGTACGTTCCACCTGATTGGCTTTAGAGTAGATAAAGTCTTGCGTGAACAGACATGTTACGCTATCCTAGCGCACTGTCATTCACCTCCCAAAAGCCGATGCCTTCACCGTCACAAAACTCGCACCTCCCATTGACCAAGACATTCCCCACCAAACCACAGGAGGACAGCCCATTCTCGATCTACACTTGTGGAGTCTTCCTATGGGTCCCACTGCGAAGACGGCCGGCTCCTGACGGCGCGGGTGCGCATTCGATCTTGTTGGTATGGGGGAATATGAGCGTCCGAGGTCGGACTGGATCGAATGCTGAATGGTGACGACTAAGAGGTCGATTTTTGAGAGAAGGGATGGGCTATTATTTGCATCGGTACGCACACTTTCCTTTGCATTTTCTTGCGTCGCTTCTGGTGCTTATGCATTTCGACGTCTGTAATGTGGTCTCCTCAGTCTACGAACGTTCTTTTCCGCATACTCTTTTTATCCATACATTTCTCCCAGAACGCGGTTTCAAAAGTTCGTGTATGCGCTAAGCGCTTGTCTGTGTCATATCAATGTGAATAGAAATCGCTTTCCTTCCCTTTGTTTTCCGTGCGTATAGCCTCCAAGTTACCACTAGCCCTTCAGCAAAATGTTGTCTCAAGACACAGTAGCTGACGCCCAGGAACCACCCGGCTGCCACGAGGCCAAAGCTGCCCAATGAAACACTGGTCGCCGTTGGGTCACCGAGGTAATTATCACTGCTCTTTGCTCTGACTTCAAGAACTCTTCATCATCCATGCTCCCTGCTGGCGCGGTGCGCATCCTGCTTCATTGATTCTGTGATGTGCTTGATCTAACTATAAACTACCAGGTCTTCAACACGAACGCATCTGGGCAATCTCATATTTACAACATCAATGGTGATTTCATCCAAAATATGTTTGCGGCGAACCCAGATCAAGGTACTTCGCATCTAGCTCTTACAAATGTCACATACCGAGGCGATCGGCATGATTCTAGAGAAAGAAGAACATATCTATCGATGGCTGGCTGCACCGGACACCTCGGGTAATTATAATGCTGCGAGGGAGAAACATCACGCCACGACGGGAGCTTGGCTCATCGAGGGAGAACAATTCGTTCGCTGGAAAGAAACACCTGGTTCAGCATTGTGGATCTACGGAACTCGTAAATTTGACGCTATATTGTCTGGCAAAACACTCACCATTGGTTTGCGCAGCGGGATGTGGCAAAACGATCATCTGGTGAGATTACACCAATCGCCTTAAGACAATACCTCATAACTACAATTGCGCCTGCAGCTCAACCATCATCGAAAGCATTCGTCGGGACTGCTTATCGAGATCACAGTGTTCCTGCTCGTACTTTTTCTTCGACAGCAGAAATGGCGAAACAGAACAATCATTACATCACAAAATGCTTCGTTCAATCATCCGACAGCTGTCGCACCAGGCTGGTAGTGTCCCTGCGGCGTTGGTGAAGATGTACGGCGGCGGCCATGAACAACCAACTTTGAAGTCCTTGCAACTTACCCTCCGGCACATCATCGAAAATTTTGAGCACACGTACATCGTCATAGATGCGCTGGATGAGTGTGTCGATAGGCCAAAGCTGCTGGCCTGGATTGAACAAATATTGCGCGAGAGGAGCAGTCGGCTGCATCTTTTGCTTTCCAGTCGATGGGAGCAAGATATCTTGGACCAATTCGACGCCATTCCTTCGTTCCCACGCATCTTGCTCTCTGGGAAAGCCGCAACTAAAGACATTGAAAGCTACGTGGATGCGATGCTCTGCAAAGTAATCAAATGGACCGCGGAGATTCGTGCGCGAGTGAAACAAGCATTGATGAACGGTGCGGATGGGATGTGCGTAATAAATTGCTCTCGAGAGTCTTGACGACTGCGCTGATATTTGACTAGGTTTCGATGGGTCGCTTTCCAGATAGCAGAACTCGTGAAGTGCCGCAATCCTCGTGACGTCGATGTCCAGTTACGAGAGTTGCCCAAGGACCTGAGCGGTATGTACGAAAGAAGCCTATCATGCAGCACTCATCCGCACGAGCTCAGACAGATCCTTGTCTGGCTTGCGTTTTCTGCTCGCCCTCTGAGCATTTCAGAAGTCGCAGAAGTTGTTACCATCGACTTCTCAGCATCAAATGACCTACCGACTTATAATTCAGACCTCCGGTACTTTTCTCCAACCGATATTCTCGTTTTCTGCACCGGTTTTGTCACTTTCCTCCCCACAGACAAAGGTAATGTTTCTATAGTAGAGAAATCAGTTCTGTTTAGGTACTGATGAACTCCCAGACCACCCAAGTGAGAACCCCAATGATCTTGAATCTGACCGGTCCGAACGGCTCCGACATCTGCAAGGTACATTCTACCAGAGAAAGGCATCCCAGCAACGCAGTATTGACGTTTAATTAGGCACTGTCAAATTAGCGCACATGTCTGTTAAGGACTACCTCGTCTCAGAGCGTATCCAACACGGGGCGGCGGCTACCTTTAGCGTCAACGAAGCATTAGCCCATTCGAAAATCGCTGCGACATGCCTAAGCTACCTGCTACGTCTTGGAGATCTCTTATTGGTCGGTGAATCCGCCCTACAGTCTTTCCCTCTAGCCCGATATGCAGCAAGTCACTGCATACTACATGTGAAATTGGGACAAGATAAATTCCCTGTCTGGCCACTGCTGACCCGCATTTTCTCACCTGGGAGCAATGCATTAGCAAACTGGGTTCGGTTGGAAGATACGGATGTCAAAGATTCCTGGGATCGCACACACTACACACAACGAACCGAAGATATCGCTCCGCCGTTATACTATGCTTCGTCGTATGGGCTGGAGCAGCTAGTATTGGAACTGTTAACCACCGGAGAAGACGTTCAAGCGCGAGGAGGAGCACATGGCAATGCACTGCAGGCAGCGTCATACCATGGCCATAGTGAGGTTGCTCGTATACTGCTAGAGCATGGCGCGCAGGTCAATGCACTAGGAAAGGGTAGAGCCGCACTTTATACAGCATCCTTATGCGGCCACCCTGATGTCGTGCAACTGCTGCTCGAGCACGGTGCAGCCGTCAATGCCGTAGGACAGGGCGAAACGGCACTGCGAGCGGCATCCAGGAAAGGCCACATCGACATCGCGCAACTGCTGCTCCAACACGGCGCAGACGTCAATGAATCACTACAGGGTAGAACAGCGCTGCAAGCCGCATCTCGAGGCGGCTACACTGACATTGTGCGACTGCTTCTTGAGCGCGGCGCGGACGTCAATGCACCGGAAGAGGCCGAAACGGCGCTGCAAGCCGCATCCTGGGGTGGCCACACCGATGTCGTGCGATCGTTGCTCGAGCACGGTGTGGACGTCAATGCACTAGGAGAAGGTGGCACAGCGCTGCAAGCTGCATCCTTGGTTAGCCGC
>JACXVL010000310.1:68452-78942 GCA_014898675.1 Athelia sp. TMB
ATTGGCATCGTCCGACTGCTGCTCGCGCACGACGCGGACGTCAATGCATCAGGAGAGACCGGACCAGCGCTGCAGAGGGCATCTGGCTGTGGATATACTGACGTCGTCCGACTGCTGCTCGCGCACGGCGCGGACATCAATGCATTAGGAGCGGGTAAAACAGCGCTGCATGCAGCATCCGAAAACGGCCACACTCGCATTGTGAAACTGCTGCTCGAGCACGGGGCGGACGTCAATGCTTTGGGGAAGGATGGGACAGCGCTGCACGTGGCATCCTCAAGCTGGAGCGACCGCAGTGATGTGGTGCGACTGCTTCTCAAGCACGGCGCGGACATCAATATATCAGGAGAGCGTGGAACAGCGCTGCAGATAGCATCACACAGTGGCTATACTGGCATCGTCCGACTGCTGCTCGTGCACGGCGCAGACGTCAATGTATCAGGAAAGGGTAAAACTGCGCTTCAGGCAGCATCCAAAAATAGCCATGTCGACGTTATCGGACAGCTGCTTGAACATGGTGCAGAGGTCAATGCATCGGGAAAGGGTGGAACGGCGCTGTCTTATGCAGCATCCTTCTATGGGCGCTATGGGCGGTATTGCCGCGGTGGGGCGATGCGACTGCTTCTGGAAAATGGAGCGCAGTTTGATGGGCCCGCAGAGGGTAGGAGTGCGCTGCAAAATGCATGCAAGTATGGCGATGTCACCGTTGTGCGACTGCTGCTCAACAGCGACGTAGATTTGTGGTCACAAGGAGCGAATGCGTTACAGATTGCGAAAGATCGGGGTTACAGGGACATAGTCCAGTTGTTGCTTGACAATTTGGTGGTAGATGAGAAACAGGGGACTTGTAGATAGTTTTACGAATGATCGCTGTGACATTCTGACTAGCAGGACCAGGTATTGTCGTAGGGATAACAGCAGGAAGCAGAGATGACAAAGAGGGCAGGGGGTGGCCCTAGTCAAGGACATGTCTGAGAGTTTGACATGATCGAGAACTTGTCAGGTAGTGTGTAATTTAGAGATGACTGATGGAAGAAAAATCGAGAAAAATGGTCGTGGACTCGGTCCTCGGAACGGGTCCAGACAGGGGCTGACCGAATCGAGGGGGGCGGTTACCGGATGCGGAAAAGGCCCAGCGGACTCACGCCCGTTTCATTGCCATGAGTTCTTGGCCAGTTCTGACCGAGAAAATTACTATAGTAGCTGCAATGCATCTATTAGAAGCATGCGTCAGGGGATGACTGGCACTTTCAATTGGCCGAGGAAGGCGACGAAATGTTCATATCACTGCAGTTCTCTCGTTTTGTGCTGCGCGATTCCGAGTCTCATTCCCATGAATACCCTCAATGCACCTTCCTGTGGACTCTACCTCTAAACCACTAAATGAAATATCTCATATGTTACGATGATACAATGAACTGATGGAAATGAACGGTGGCGCAGCGCCAAGAGGGGTACAGAAGGTGTGCTACTAAAAACCACGGACTCGGCGAGGGAAGACACAGTACAACTGGCCCTACACGGAAGTGACACCACTATGCAAACCATGAGAAGCGAGAATGCAAGGGAGGGAGAAGAATGCGCGAGAAGAGAATGAATGTGGAGGTCTGCGCATGACAAGGACGTCGAGAAAACGAGCGAGAGATAGGAAGGAGGTAGATCGCCAATGGCTGCCAGCTAAATTCAAAGAGTTTAATCATGAGAAGGATCACGGCTGCCCACGCGACGTCGAGTGCTGCAAGCCGGAGGACGAGGAGGTATAGTGCGCAAGCGCAGGAAGCACCACCCCGCGCGGCGCGCCGATGAGCATGCCCGTGCTCAGCGCGAGGTCGAGCGCGAGCGTCCAGTCCTCTTCTTCTTCCTCCACTACCACCATTGTCGCGCTGGACCACGACGAAGTCGGGGAGTTCGGTGTTGAGGGAAAGGCATAGTCCCGCGCAATGAGCAAAGGGTATGACGACGCAGGCGGGACGGAGGTAGCGAAGCTCGCGGGCGTGAGCGCCGTCCCCGGCTCCTGGCCGCACGCGGAGAAGACGGTGCTCGCGCAGCTCGTCCGGCTCAGCGGGGTCGTCGGGGAACAAGGCGGCGGTGGTCTGGATACCCTGGACGAGCGGATCTTGTGGTGTACGAAGGAGAGGGCGAGTGTCTGCGCGAGCGAAGAGCGCGCGGGGGCGAGGTCCATGAAAGACGGGCGCCGCAGCTTATCGTCAGCATCGATCTTCGACGTTTTTGCTTTCGTCTTTGTATGCCGGGGAAACGGGGCGGGCAATGACGCTCCGTCGTCGGGGGTGGCAGCGGGGGAGCAGCGGAGGCGCGCCCAGATCCCCGCGAGCCGCCCCTGCTCCTTCATGCGCAGCCGCCCCGCACTCAGCCGCCACTTCTCCCACTCCTGCCCCGCGCCCGCAGCCCTTTCCACCTCACGTCCATCCATAGCGGGCGGGCGCGCCATATCCACATCCAGGCCCGGCGCATACATCCCCGGCAGCGGCGCTGCGCACGCGTAGGGGTGCGCCGGGATCCACACGTATGCGCCCCGCCCGCCGGAGCATGCGGGAGGGGGCGGGGACGTGCGGCGGGGTGTACAGGAAGGACTGGGCTGCGGGCGCGCGGAGGCGGGCTGGGAAGTCTGGGGTCGGAAGTCAGTTTGGTCTGGGGTTGCGCTGGTTGAGGGGCTTACGGGGAGGGTGATCGATGGTCGCGCTCTCGTCTCCCCCGAGGACCGCTTCTTCGTCGTCGGAATCGGGATCCTCGACTGGGGCGGGCGGGGGCGGGGTGTCGCCGTTCCCTTCGCGCACTGAGAACGAATGAGAGGGGTAAGCAGCAGTCGAAGGAGAGAAGACGTACGGAAGGAGAAGAAGTAACAGAGCGCACGTACGTCGACGCGGTGGGGAGCAGGGGCGTCCTCGCTCACGTCTTCGAGTTCGTGAGCCGAAGCCGGAGAGGGCGGCGATTCGCTGGAACACGGGTCGTCCGACTCGGCGCCATCGCCCCCCGGCGGGAACGGCGCCCGTCGCGGTGCCTCGAAGGCAAAGATCGCGTCGTCGTCGCGGCGCAGGGACGGCAGCGAGATATCGCGCTTCGAGAGCGAGCTGTGCGACGTGGCGGACGCGGAGGAGCACGCGGAGAGCGTGGAGGACGCGCTCATCTTGCGCGGCAGGTGCAGGTTCGGCAGGCTCGGGCGTTTGAGGCGCGCGAGGAGCCGCTTGGCGGGCGAGGGTGCGAGCGAGGAGAGGGCGTGCGGGTTGGGCGTCCTGGCTCCGGCGAAGGGGTCGGTGTATATGGGCCTGGGCTGCTGCTGCGTGGAGCGGGAGAAAGGCAGTGCGGGGCTAGCCATCGGTGGTGCGCTGCGGCTGTTACTTGCCATGGTACTGCGGGGACCGGTTCTGGGTCTGATTTCGCGCCATAGTTGCTCGCTTATATAGGCCGCACGTAGCACGAGGCTCTCGAGGGGTTGGATCTGGGGGATTGGCAATTGTGACGGGGAGCAAGTTAGAAGGGAGCGAAGGCGAGAAGGGTGTCGTAACAAGAGAAGCCTTGACCTGCCAGATTCTCGAATCTGTCAGGTGCCCAGATTACAATCTGTATGTATGTTATTTGGGCGTGAAGATAGGTCGGGCAGGGCAGGGAGAACGACGAACAGAACTCACCCTTCCGAGCACAAGCGCGTTGCTCGGGAATGTAGACGCGCTCTGGCCTAACACGACATAGCCGGGGCCATAAAAATGAATAGTTCGAAGCAATCCAGTCGACGTGATGCATACTAGATTTTAGTATATTGCCTTGTATGGTTCAATGGATCAATTGCAGCGACTACTAGCTAGCACGGTGTCCTCGGTGGTCCCTGGCAGCCCGCAGAGAACATTCAGTATCTGATGTGTCTAGCAATCACAATGGCGCATTGATCGAGTATAATTATAACGAATGGAGACGAAAGAGGATGAAATTCGAGAGCAAGCGAAAAATTCCAGAAGGCTTGGGCATCCCTCGGCACGAAGCCGGGCCGGGGGCACGTCAACATCCATGTGGCGCGCCCAAAATCCTCGCTCGCACCCCTTCCGTTTACCTGCCAGACGCCCCAAATAATCTACGGCGCTCTCGATATGAGGACCTATATGCAGTGTATTACCTCAAATATTTATAGCACCAATAGCTTTGAAATCACCCATTCGAATGAGAGATCCACGCCAAAATCTAGCCATGCTTCTGAATCGTCACCCTATGCGAGCTATATAAATTGACAGAAGATATACACTCATTATTGTGCCATGCCCAATCCTATGTCAAACGAAGATTGGCCTGATTGAGTGTTGATTTGAGCTCACAGTTCCGAAGATGGTCAGTTGTGGGCCGGTGTCAGTAGCCGTGTCAACGGCGTGAGCTGGGATGGGCGCCTATATTTATCAGGAGTCCTCTGCTCTCGCCCTCTGGACTGTCCACTGGTGCCTCAAGGCTTCACCACCTATCTGGCTAGCAACATACTCAAAAATTTCGGACATTGCGCCATCCAAATACGATGGAGCATCAGGCTCTCTGCGTCTCCAGTGCGGCGCCAGGCCCAGTACGTGATTCAGAGCAGACTCGACTTCCCTGAGCCCTGATCGCAGCGCTGCCATCCGTGAAGGTGTGGTATACAGGCAGCATCTCTGGAGGCGCAGTAAACAACATAAACGGCCACCTCATCCAAGGCGATTACATCGTGAACACCAATATCACCAGGCAAGGCGAGTCCAGACCCGCTTAAGCGGCGACCCAAAACTAACGCTGGTTGTTCAATTGAAGAACTGAACGAGCATCTGCACCGCCAGCTCAAGCCCGCCAGCATGGACGCACCAAATCGCCCCCTGTGCCTCCCCCACACCCGCGTGGACGTGCTGCAGCTCATCCACGACTGGGCCGAGGATCCCACATGCGCGCAGAACGTGCTGTGGCTGCACGGCCTCGCGGGCTCCGGGAAGAGCACCATAGCCGCTACGCTGGCGCAGCACTACCGGGAGCGCCACCAGCTCGGCGCGTTCCTCGCCTTCGACCGCGGCATCGACGAGAGACGGGACCCCGAGCTCTTCGTGCGCACACTGGCATTCCAGATGGGAGTGGTCGACCCTCGTGTTGGAACATCCATTTCGGAATCCTTCGTCAAGCATCCGTCGCTCTTGTCGTCTCCGCTTCCGTACCAATTTCAGATACTGCTCGCGCCCCTCCAAGCTCTCTTCGAAGAAGTCGCAGGCGGCGCCTGTATCGTCATCGTCATCGATGCTCTTGACGAATGCGGCACACCGGACTCGCGAGAATCGATCCTCAAACTCCTGGTCGAGGACATCCCCAACCTTTCTGCCCATATTCGCCTGATCATCGCTAGTCGCAAAGAGCCTGATATAGATTTTGTGCTCGGCGAACTACCACGCGTGCGCCCGCTAGCCTTGGACCTGAGCTCCCCAGAAACTCTGGAAGACATCTCTGCATATCTCCGCCACCAACTGGCCCGCATAGCGCATAAGCGGCGCCTAGTCGGCTGGCCCGACGAAGCCACCATCCAACGCCTGATCGAGCGCACGAACGGCCTGTTCGTCTGGGCATCGACCGCCGCGAACTTCATCGACGGGTACCATCCCAAGAGGCAGCTGAAGATATTGCTGGAGGGCGGCCCAGCGTCCGGCGCTGACTCGGCTATCGATGCGCTCTATCGCACAGCGCTGATGGCGTGCGGAGACTGGGACGAACCTGCTTTCGTGGACGACTTCCAGGCCATCCTGGGTGTCGTCGTCGTAGCGCGCGTACCGCTCTCTACTGCGGCGATAGACGATTTGACGAACAATGGCCATGGTGCAAACTCGGACGAATACTGGCAGTCGTGCGCCCACCTCGTCCACCGACTCGGCGCGGTCCTCACCGCCGCGCCGCAGGTCCGCGTCGTCCACCCCTCATTCGCCGACTTCCTGACCGACAACCGGCGGTGCCTCCGCGCGGAGGCGTGCGTCGCCCGCGACGCGCACAACGCCGCGCTCGCGCTGCAGTGCCTGCGCCACCTCCAGCGCACGCTCACGCGCAACATGTGCGCGCTGACGCTCACGGCGCGCATGCGCTGGCAGGATGTTGCTGTCGCGCTCCCCGAATCGGTGGCGTATGCGTGCGTGTACTGGCCGGACCACATCTGCACTATGGGTGCTCATGATGCGGGCGCCGTGGCCCACCTGAAGAGGTTCATGGAGCAGCGCCTGCTGCAGTGGTTTGAGGCGATGAGCTTGCTCCGGCGGTCGAGGGACACGGTGGCAATGCTGGCCAGACTCCTCATATGGGTGACGGTGAGCAGCACTCACGACAGTACGCAGATGTATGGTCTTAATTGAGGACTTTGTTAGAATTTTCTCCCGAGCGACAGAAGGCTGGTGGAGCTCGTACGTGACGCCTGGCGGTTCTCGCAGCTGTTTGGGCCCTCCATCGAAGAGCACCCTCTCTTGGTTTACTTGACCGCGCTGCCACTCTCACCGGTCAAATCGGCGATCTACAAATTGTATCATGACTCTGATTCACTCCCCACCGTGACGGTCGCTGGTCGCTCCGACCGCTCCTGGTCTCCATTGCTTTTGACAATCACCGATTCACCTGGGACCTTGGGGCGGAGATATGCAGCCTTCTCTCCGGATGGGACCTGCATTGTATCTGCAGCTGACGACGGCTGCATCCGTGTCTGCGATGCCAACTCTGGTGCGCACGTGCTTTTTCTCCGAGATCATATGGCACCGGGCGCCTCAGGTGACGACCTATTGGTGTCTTTCTCCCCAGACGGGAGCCGCATCGCCGCCCCGTTAAGGCAGCTGTGCCATATAAGTGACGTGGCCTCTGGTGCTGCGGTTTGGCTTGATTCGGAATTGCACGTCGGAGAAATAACCGCGCTGGCCTTCTCCGCAGATGGAACTAGGATTGTCTCGAGCTCAGGAAATGGCTCGATATACCTGTGGGACTCGGTATCCGGAGCCCAGTTGCTGCCGTATATCTCTCTCTGCGGCGATCATGCAACCGTTGTAGCATTCTCCCCAGACGATACCAAGATCATTGCTGGCTCTAATGAAGCCGCCATCTGGGTGTGGGATGCGAGTACTGGACAGCTATTGCTCAACCACAGACTCCCAGAGGGATCCGTGCAAGAAGAGAGGCAGCTGCATGATTGGGAGATGTCTTCGTGGAGTGGATGGCTGCCCATCGCCTTTTCGCCAGATCGCACTCGAGCCGCCTCTGGATGGCCAAGTGGCGCCATCCGAATATTGGACATACGCTCCGGTACTGAAATGCGTCCAGCCTTGCGTGGCCATACAAAGCGAGTCTCAACTCTAGCATTTTCTTGCGATGGCACGCTTATTATATCTGGTTCTGAGGACGAATCAATCCGCGTATGGAATACAGTTTCTGGAGAAGAGACCCTCTATATTCCGCGATGTCATGCTGGGGGCGTCAATTCAGTGGCCTTTTCGCCAGACGGAACTCACGTGCTCTCCGGCGGAGAGACAGACGGCTTGATTCATATGTGGGATTTAACTCATGTTTCTGAATACCTGGCAGCCCCACGAGACGATTCCACTAATCAACCTGTCATACTCGAACAACTATCCTTCCATTCAGAAGGCACTCGAGTTATGAGCACTTCGATGGCAAGGACAGTCCACTTGTGGGATGCGATCTCGGGTGAGGAGATATGTCATTCAGATCTGAGACATCGGGGCTGGGGGCGGACAGTGGCCTCCCCTGAACATCCAGTCACCATTCACACCCGCCATGGGTTGGATGGCATACGTGATCCAAGCCCTGCATGTCAGGCCCTTGAATCGTTTGCGGCGCTCCAGACGCTCCAAGCATTTGTGGATATCCATCGAGACCAGCCAGACACTGCGACGTGGGCCCTGTCTCCCAACGACAGCCGAATGGCAGCGAGTCATGTTGAAGAGATCCGCTTTTGGGACGCGCTTTCAGCCGCTCAAGTGCCGCCTATTCTTTATCCGTTCAGAGACATGCCCCGCAATTACCCCTCTCGCACAATTTGCTTCTCTCCCGACGGCACTCAAATAGCCGCTGTCTCAGAAAATGACGAAGCTCTCCATCTGCAGGTGTGGGACATCCAATCTGGAGCTATACAGCTGCTTCAGCGTACTTCCAAAGGGCTTGAGCGGTACGAATCTTTGTTCTTCTCTCCAGATGGGGCCGAAATCACTGCCCGCTCCCATGACGGGAATACCGTGAGCTGGGACGCAGCGACTGGAGATGTTCTTAGGAGACACCTCGACGCGAGCCAAGGTGGAGAGTTTCTTCACCCTCAAACGGGACATTTGCTATTCAAAATTCCTGATCATATGATCAAATCCTCGCGTTTGGCAATATTCTGGCCAGACAAGTCGACTATGAAGTTTGCCTTTATTGCGAGCAGGGGAGGTGCCTTCATCGTGAATATCCCCCCGTCGATGTTCAGCAGCCGTTGAGCGGCATAAGTCTACTGCTTTCGCGCAATCGAACCTGGGTGACGTGATAGAATAAGAGGCTGATCACACCCAAGGTGCTTTCGTCTTATGTGATGTGCTTTGAATTGTGCGCTAACTAATATTGGCCTGCGTCTAGATGTAACAACATTTATCATTATGAGATTCCAGGACAGATTTATTTCTCCGAATTACGAGACTAGATCAAGCCCCTTATTAAAGTCTACCATTTCCAGGCTTGGCCCTCATAGCTGGCAAAAGTGCCAGAGGTCTCCGCCCTGTTCGCTTTATCAATCTGTTGAATACCGGTCAGCAAGCGACTCCAAAGTTAACTCGTGGTACAAGTGGTACTTACGATATTCACGAGCCCAGTAATACTCTCGTTCAGAGTCAAAGTCGGCCTGGGAACCCCAAGAATATCTGCGGCGCCGTTGCCCATGTCGGTCTGCACCCATCTACGATCGGACTAAAGTAAGCAAGCTGATTGGGAGAATAAGCGCGATCACGTACCCTGGAGTCAATGCGACTGCGGTGATCTTCGGGTGCTCGAAGTGGATCTTCCTTGTGATGAAATTGACAGCAGCCTTGGACGAGCCATACGCCGTGTTGGGCGCCGGCATCAGGTCCATGTCCCCGATGCTGCCCATCGCGGACGACATGACGAAGAATTTGCCCTGTGCAGCTTCGAGGAGCGCGGCCGTGGCTTGGAATAGAATGAGGGGTCCGATGGCGTTTACCTCGAAGTGGGAGCGCACTTCTTTCAATGGCGTCGCGATAGCAGGTCCCATCTGGTTGGCGATTCCCGAGTTGGCGATGACCACATCGAGAGCGGAGATCCCATGCTCGGTCTGGAGCTGCTTCACTGCTGCAGCGGCGTCGGTCTCCGACAGGCTGTCGATTTTCACGAAGACGAGCTTGCTCCCGGCGCCGACCCGTAGAGCTTTCAGGCTCGCCACAGATTCAGAGCTGGATGGATTTCTGACGGCTGCGATCACGGTGACGTTGGGACGTGCAAGGAAAGCTTCAGCTAATCCCAGCCCAAGTCCTGTGTATTCATCCGATATCAGTCTTGAGGTTCAGTGCGCACGATGTTGGGCAGCGCTTACCTCGGTTGGCACCGGTAATGAGATAAGTGGTAGTGGGCGACATTTCGAATGAAGAAGTCTCTAGGTATTAATGCTTGGATTGAAGGAGAAAGAGATGAGAACAGATGAGGATATGATTTTACTGCTTTGCTTTCCTCGTACTTATAGTAGCGTCGTGCCTCGGCCAAACTACGGGCTTGCTGATGAATCGCATCGGTCGTCGACCTACGCTGCTTGGTAAGGCTCATTAGCAGCTGCAGTCATTAATAATGGTTCTTGAGCTTGGTCATTGGTGTGGACTGATTTCAAATAGCCAAAGCAAAGACCTGAACCGTCAGGAATAAAGTTGCTTTGCCCCTCAGAGCAACCTATTGAGTGCTGGAGGTAAATGTCGAGAGTCTGTATCCAGTCTTAGTTGCAGTATTTGTCACAAGATGGAAAATGAATTCAATACGGCACAATAGAGTGGTTATATATTTATGGGTGTTGATGGTAAGTAATGTAACCAATGTGGAGAGAAAGGTGCGTTCAAGTGTGGCTTCCCAAAATAGGGGCTGCACAGCATTGACGTCTGCACTGCCACCGACCTCCCCGTGCATTAATTAACATCATGCAAAGCGGGAACATGCTGCAAAAGGAAGACGGTTCAGGATCGGAATCAGACAGTAATAGTGTGCGCCACCTGTACGACACCACTTCCCACACTATTTAGCCTTTGTCGCGTACCTCGTGACATAGGCTAATAAGCCTCCACGCCACTATTCTACGACTCAGCTATTCCTCTAGCAATACCTCTGTACTTCAGCAATACCTCGACACCTAAAAATTTATAAATAATCATCGGCAATTGACGAAGCGTGTGGCCTTCTATTGCCACGTTCTCCGAATCTCACCGCCTGTCAGACATCCATCACGACAACTTACGTGGTGTCTGTCGTGCTCG